>VSMD01131200.1:0-20145 GCA_008750895.1 Mirza zaza | reverse complement strand
GGGGAGGGGGAGGAGCCCAAGAACTAAGAAATGCAGCAAAGGGGGCAGGGGAGCGGGGACAATCTGAGCTTAGAGCTTTAGCGTTGGTATAACCCAAGTCCAATCCAGGTAGGACACTCATGATGTGACCTTAGGATGTCACCTCCTCTTTTAGATAATGTGTTACTAAATACCTGCATCCCCAGCTTGTCTTACGAAATCAGATAATTCTGACAATTATTTTATTTAGCAGACACATATAGAGCACGTACTTCGGGCCGGGGCTGTTCTGAGCACGTTACAGGCACGTATTGTTAATGACAGGTAAGTGGCACGGGCGGCTGGCTCCTGCCAGGGAAGCACAGCTATTGTCATTCCTCTGCATTATGTGACTTTGTTACCATGACTGTGTGTTACTTTCTGATGAGGAAAAACAGCAGCAATAACAACAACCAGGAAAGTGAATTCCATTTGGGAGCAGGAAGGGGGCCTCGGGCAGTTCTGTGGGCCTGTCTTGGACAAGGATGAGAATTCAGGAGGGTCCAGTGGTGCCAGGGCTGTGCACTTGGGATCTTCTCTCTGGACCTCCAGGAAAAAAACTGGGAATTAAGAACTCTTCCTTACGGGAAATCTGCTTGTCCTGGAAGTCCAACTTGCCTCCTAGATAGAGTGTGTGCACGTGTGTCTATGTGTGTGCACACGCGTGCGCGGGGGGTGCTCGGGAGGCTCCCCAGGTCATTGTCCGGCTCCAGGCCTTCCTCAGTCTTGCACCCGCCCCAGCCCAGCCTCTGGTGCCCAGCCTGTCCAGGCCTGCTGCCAGCCGCCAGCCGGCAGCCCCAGCTGTCTGTTGTGGCAGATGTTTTTGGCTGAACCATGGCAACGCCAGAACAGGATGTACCTCTGGATCACAGCAGGGACAAGCCCACACTCACAGGCTGCCCATGCCGTCCCCCTCTCCAAAGGCTTGTTGGGGAAAAGTGCTCAGGCCCAGGTTGGGGACCAATGTTGTTTGTGTCTGGGGAGAGGCAGACCCGGTATCCTCGTGGGGTCAGTGGCAGGGGAGTGGGAGGACGCACGTGCAAATCCCAGCTGAATGCCTCCCCCAGTGAGCTTGCATTTGCATCCCTCTGCTCTCCAGAAAGATGCTAAGAGAGCAGGGGCTGATCCATGGAGGGCCGGCCAGTGTCTGCCCACTATTACGGGAACCACTCATTAAGGGATTACTTTGTGCTAAGACCTGCAACAAATACTTTATATAACAAATAATATCAAAATTCAGGGGTATTTACTTTGTGCTAGTTACAGAGTACTAGACTTTATTATACCATGATGATGAGCTTATCCCTGTTTTTCAAATAAGGAAACTGAGGCACAGAGAGATTAAAATCACTTGTGCCAAGTCACTGAGCGTGTAAGGTACAGAGCTGGGATTGGGATCCAGGGCTGTCTTGCTCCAAAACCCTTGATGCTTCCAGGACCGGCTACATAATTTGCTGGGCCCGGTGTAAAATGAAAAGGCTGGCTCTTGTTTAAGAATTATCAGGAATTTCAAGATGGTGACAGCACAGCATTAAAACCAAGTGCAAGGTCTTTGCAAATGTGGAGTCCTGTGCAACTGCCCTGAACCCGGCCCTGGACACTGTGTTTCCATCATCATGCCACACAATGCCACTGCCACCCCCAGATGCTCATAGGAGTGGCATAAGCAGCCCAGAGCAGCTGACAGCCCAGGATAGCAAGCCCCTATCTGGCGCCCCTGAGCCACAGCCATTGAGAGGCCTCTGTTCCAGGGCCCCTTGCTATTCCATCAAAGAGAGGGCAGGAAAGACCCTTCTGGAAAAATGCTATGCTGAGCTCCCTAGAACCATGAGCCTGGGAACTCAAGACAGCAAATTTTAGCTCAAGTGGCTCACGCCTGTAATCCTAGCACTCTGGGAGGCCGAGGCGGGCGGATTGCTCAAGGTCAGGAGTTCAAAACCAGCCTGAGCGAGACCCCATCTCTCCTATAAAAATAGAAAGAAATTAATTGGCCAACTAATATATATATAAAAACAAAATTAGCCGGGCATGGTGGCGCATGCCTGTAGTCCCAGCTACTCGGGAGGCTGAGGCAGCAGGATTGCTCGAGCTCAGGAGTTTGAGGTTGCTGTGAGCTAGGCTGACGCCACGGCACTCACTCTAGCCTGGGCAACAAAGCGAGACTCTGTCTCAAAAAAAAAAAAAAAAATTTTAGCTCAATACAAAAGTAGCCTTTTATTAAATCTTTCCATGTTTTCTTTTTTTTATTATTATGTAAGTAACATAATCCTGTTGCAGACATTTTGGAAAATAGATAAAAGGAGGAAAAAAAATAAACCTTGAATCTTAACCATCTAATCCCACTGCCATTAGCAGGTGGTGTATTTTCTTTCTGTCCTTTTGTCAGGACCCCAAGGGGAGACTAGGCTGGCTGTTCTCTTTTCCCAGCACGGGCACGTGGCAGGGCTCTATGAACCCAGGAAGGATGTCAGAATGGATGGACGTTAAAAAGGGGCGTGGCCTAGATGACCTACCTTTCTGGACTCTGGAAAACTCAGGATTCTTGGATTGATAGTGAATGCCTGGTGTTGACCCGGGGTTCAGTCCTACGTGCCAGGCCCTTGCTGGGGTACCAGAGGTGACTGAGACATGGCCCCTGCCCTAGAGGGACTTGTTTTGGGCAGTCATGGGTGTCCCCAAACTGTCCCAAGCCTTGGTGAATGAAGCTGGGATTCATTTTCCTGGCATATTCCATTCACTCATTCTCTCACCAAATATCCGCTGAGCACCTACTATAGTCTGAGCATTGCATGTAGGGCATCGAAGGCTATTATCTTTGGGGAGATGATGGGGGTGTAGAAAGCACAGCAAATTGGAGTCGGACACTACAGGCCTCTTCCTCTTCCTGGCTGTGTGGACCCGATCCAAGTTACCTAACCTCTCTGACCATCTACCTCTTCCCCTGTAAAACAGTCATATCTGCAGGGAGGATTAACTCCGTAATGTATGTGAAACCCTCACAGCTAGTAGATGCTCAGGATATATTCCTTCCCTTCTCTCTCTTCTCCCATCCGTGACAGTCGCCAGTAATTTAGAATGCAGAGTGCCAGGCAGAAGGGGCTTTGAATATATTATCGGTTAATTCTCAGAGTAATGGCCCCAATTACTAGCATTGTCCTCAACTTGTTTTGACATCCAGTTTCAAGAATCAGAGGGCGCCCCCCACATCCAATGCACCCCTCGTGGGAGAATGCGTCTTTTAGGGTCAGATGCTGGTGCATCCGCTCCCAGGCTGGAAGGCTGCTGATGGGAATGCCGGCATTTTATCTGCCGAAACAGTTTACAACAAAAGGAATTTCAGGCTGCAACTGGACTCTTTGTAAGCATACTTCGGTATGCACAAGCAGTTTCCCTTTAAAGGCAAAAATACGGTGACTACAGTTTGGGGGAGGGGAACATATACCTTGTGTCGCCCCCAGTAGACTTCACCCCCAATAGCCTTTAGAGCAAGAAATGGGTCAGCTTTCCCAGGGGCTGGAAGCTTCCCCTCCGACTCCTCTGCTTTCTTGCTGAAGCCGCAAGGGAGGCGAGGATGCATCTCTGGCTTGCTGCTTTCTCTTCCTGCCCTGGGAGCTGCAGCTCTGGGAGGGGTTTGGGATGGGGATGGAGAAGCAGCCATGGGGCGTCATCCCTTTTTACATGTCACTGCGGGCAAATTACTTACACTCCGCAGGCCTGTTTCTTCATGTGGGAACTGAGAACAATGCCAGGGTCGTTTGGAGGATGCAGTGAGATTCCTCGTGGAAAGCGCATGGAAGGCACGTGGCAAGTACAGTCTGCACCCCAAGAACTGGGGGGTGCTCTTTTCTTGGCAGGGCTCACCTTGTGCACTGTTCGTGGACCCCTCTTTCAGAAGGGCCTTCCCTATGATGAAGCGAAGGCTTTTGAAATTGCAAGTCATCCTCATGCTCAGCCTGCTGGGGCTTCTTTCGAGCATCTGGCCCAGCGGCCCAGCTGGCCCAGATGTAAACACAAACGAGCACGTGGACCCTCCCGTGCACACCCCCCACCCCCTACTAGAGGTGTGATCTGAGATCACACCCAACCGTGGGATGGTGACGCAGAGGAGGCGATCAGGGCAAAAGTAGCCGGTCATGGGAATATTCTCCCAGGGCCCGAGTACGTATCTGGCACGTTTTTGGGAACACCCGCATTCTGTTAGGATGGTGTGGGTGTTGTCTCCTGAAAGCGTGTGTGAGATGTGATTGTAAGTGGCGAAGCGTGAGCCTACGCAGTTGCAGCACACTCTTATTTTGGTGGTTTCTAAACTTGGCCATCAGAGTTCTCAGAGAATCTATCAGCAACACACAGATCGCTGGGCCCCACCCCCAGCCTCTGATGCACGCATTTGTTCGCTATCTCCAGCCTCGCCGAGTCAGAGTGTGTCCTGAACCATGACACTCGGTGTTTCCACGTTTAAAACATCCCACGGAAAGAGGGCCGTGTTAGAACTCGGTAACACCAACCAAAAGTGTCCCACTTTTGCATCGATTTCATACTCAACAAGCGGCTCCTCACCAAACATGGGCTTCCCACATAGATTTATCTAGAAGGCCTGAAGGTGCTAATCAGCATAATCGGATCTGCTTGACAGTCACAATTCTTGTGGTAAAGTAATAAACATGCATTCCGGTTTATGCATCAGTCTCTTGTGAGTCTAAAGTTGACAGAGCAACTCCAGGTGAAGTGAACCAAGTACTTTCTGGAGCTGCAGGCACTGGAATTTAGTGGTCATGCCCAACTACTTGTGGCAGTTAGTGCTCAGCAGATTATGTGTGTCCCATGCATCTCCCGGTCCCCCTGGCCCTTGGGCTGGGGCCACGTGACCAGATCTTGCTGCACGGCATCCAGACGAAGGCGGATGAGAGTGAACGTAAGTTCCCCCTGCTTTCTCCCCTCACTGCATGACTGGAGGCAAAGAACTCCAAGGGGGCAGAATTTGAAGATGAAAGCAGCCCTGCTTCCTGAGTCACCAAGGGAAGAGGGCCACCAAAAGCTGCCTGGTATGCAGTGGATTATGACGTGAACACACGATAAGCCTGTGCGGTGTTCGGGGACTGAGATTCCCTGGGATCCCTGCTTTGGCAATCAGCAATAATTAGTCTCCACGGTCCTCTGCCACCAGGTGTAGCGGGAGCAGCTTGGATGGTCTCTAGAGCCCACCTCTGGCTTTATGTTTCCTACGTGCTAGGGAAGAGAAGCCACCCACGGTCCACATCCCATTCTGGTGGGTGACGTTCTTTTGGTCCACAAAGGACCACCCACAAGTGGGCCTGCTCTTGCTTACTGACAAAATCAGGAGGAAAAAAACCCAGTCCTGGGAAGAGTTAATATTTCTTCCTTTGGCTGTTTCTATGGCCTAAGCTGCCCATATTTCCTAGCATAGACCTTGGTACATGCACTGTATGTGCTCGGTAAAGACTGCCATGATGATGATGATGATGATGTAGTATCAGACTGTCTCCGCAAAGGTTAAAGGGGCAGTTTCCTTTCGTACAAATTCATAGTCATCAGGCATTTATAAAGAAAAAGTTTATTTCCATCACAAGAAGCACACACACTATATACAATACACACCAACAGAAGTTAAAAAAAAAAAAAAGTGCATTATGCATCTTCTACTGCAAATTCACAGTACAAAAGATACTGCCTTTTAAATATATAATATAAAAAAAACAAGAAGAAAAACAATATAATAAAAAAACCCCATGGATATCCTAACACAACACACGGGAACCCACCGGCAGCTTCTGAGAAACCAAAGAACAACTCCTCTCGTGGAGCTCCTGGTTTTTGGGGGGGAGGAAGGAGGTTTGGTCTGTACCTACATTTTGTTGCAAAAGAGCTCAAGACATTAACAAAGAGGAAAAATAGGGTGGCCTAGTTGGCAATAAAAGTCTCTATTAAACAAGAGTACAATCGTGCAACTGGGGCAAGGGGTGAGATGTGGGGCTCTGGTTCAGAGGTCACCCCGCCTGTGCCACTCCCCAGCTGGCCAATAAACCAAATTACATTTTTTCATCGGCTCCTACAGGATACAGCACCAACGCCTGCCTTGCCTGCAGGAACTACCAGTGCTGTTTTCTTTTTCTTTTCTTTTTTTTTTTTTTTTTTTACGTGGGAGTCTTCCAGTGAGGACCAGAAAACCTGCTAGACGAATTCTAAAAGAGCTGCCACACTTGGCCCCGTGCTTTTTCTAGCGAGGCTCCTTGGAACAGTCGTGAACGCACAGTGTAAAACTGCATAGCAGAATAAACACAGACACGGGATAGGACAGGCTAAAGTCCCAATGCCAACCACTACCCACGAGACACAGTATCCAATCACGAACGATGAGACTTCAACCTTTCGCATAAATACATAGTATTTGTAAACTATTATTAAGGCACTCAATTGTAAAACAATAATTAACAGTGTCGGAAAAGAGGGAGGAAGCAGCTACTATCTTCTCATGCAGCAAGGCCGACAGAAGGGACAGCAGGGGACCGACTGGCGATGCAGTCATGGAGACGCCTGCTGGAGAGAGTGACTGAAGCCAGGGCCGCAGCACCTACGGCAAAACAAGAACAGGGCAGTCTCTCCAGGTCAGTCACAGGATTCGCTTTGGAGCTCGGGTGACATGGCGTGCGTGGTGATGTGACTCAGGTTCTACCTACCCTAACAGATATAGGCGGAGTGAACTCGTACACACAGGTAGTCCATTGCAGAACAAGCAGTAACAAAACGAGTGGCTGGGTATGGGGGTCAAACGAAGGGCCTTCATTTAGCCTGTAACCTCAGCAGGAACGTGGATAGCGGGACGGGGACAAGCGAACCTGCACCGTGCTGTCCAGATGTCACCAGGGTTCTGATCTACTTAGTTCTCTTGCCAGAGGTGAAGTGGGCAGGGTGTGTGTCTAGGGGCAGCCCCGCTAAGTGACCACCCACCTGGCAGGGTTGCATGCAATGTATTCTGGCACCGAGAACTTCCAGCCAACAGAAAGCAAGTGCCTCTTCCGATGCCTCAGGCGAGGTTACTTAATGTGATCTCTTGGCTAAATGATGCAGCATTTGTTCCTGTGAGGGAGATGTGGTCCCCAGGGGAGGGGCAAGATGCGTCAACTGACCAGGATGGGCTGGCCCTGAGGCATGAGTCTGTAGACATACAGGGTTGTCCTGCAGGTCTATTGTCCTCAACCTCGGTTCCATCCTGCCGCACCCTCTGGCCTTACACCAGGGGAAAGAGCTGTAGAACTGACTGGAATGCTCTTTAGCAGATGGGAGCAGAGTGGGACTTGGACAGTGTGGCTGTTTGGGTGCACCTGGGTGTCATCTGCAGGCTTGAGCAACAGGGCGCCACGGAGAAGGGCTTGCCACCCGGCAGTGAGCTCTTCCACAGCCTATAGGTTGGCAGGACTCCCTGCCTTGACAGCAAGGAGGTGGACAGGGAATGGGGAGAGAAAGAAACCGTGTTCTCAGCAAGTTCCTGCAGCTGGGATATTGCTGGAAGCCCCTGAAGTAGCTACGAGACAAAGCGATGGAAATCGGCACTGTCCAATTACGATCAGAAGGCAGCCTGGTTCTTCCTCTCTGGGACCCCGTTATACTTAAAAAACCTCGAAGAGAAGACCTTCCTGTTATAGCAAGGTGTCTCACTTTTGGCACGCCACACCAATTAAATAAGGTGGAAGATGAAATGCAGTGGAAAAACACAGCATATCAAGCTGATTTAGAAAATCTTCCTTTTTTTCCAAATCAACAAAGGCATTTGATGAAAATGACAATCACACACACACACACACACACCAGTCAATGACTTGCACAGCACAAACCTCTGCCTGCCTCTTTCTTGTGCCACTTATGTTTGGAATTTTCTCTATCGGCTAAGATTACACACAAAGCATCCGCCGAGCTAAGGGATATCTTACAGGACAAACTTTCTTTTCTGGGACCAGTAAGGAATTTGTCTTTGCCAAGGTGCCCCCAAGCCTGGCAGAACGCTCTTGTCTGGTTCAAATAACATTTCAAATAGTCATTTGCCATATGTTTACGTGCAGCTTATTTGGGACTCCAGGAAAAAATCTTTGACTTTTTTTTCCAGGCCAGAGTATTCACCACCAAATCAAGAATGCTTCATTTTGTTCTGATGATGGGGACATTTAGATGTCGATATACTAGCAGTCCTCCCGAAAATGAATGGATAAGTTTGCCAAAAGCCAAAACGACCCACTTGTACTTGAAATCTCCCCCCTACCCCGACTTTTTAACTGGATAAGAAAAATTGTGGCTTTTGAAATTAAAGTTTTCAAAAATATATCACTCCCATACACAGACATGGTTAAAAAAAACCAACATCAGCCTGTCATCACCACCACATTTATGGGATTATTTTGACACAACTGATCTGTCCCATAAAATTTAATTTGGCAAAACGTACTGAACTTGGTATTTTTTTTTGAAACCGTGCTCTTGTTGGCTGAGATGGGGAAAAACCCACAGGGGTTTCAGGAATAAGTGGATAATCACCTTTTAAGGTGCTTTCAATTGACACTAATGGGAAACAAATTGCTAGAAAGCAAAATAAAGTATGTTAAAAAAAAAAGAAGAAGTAGTTGAAGAATCATACCAGGGAGAAACAGTTCCAGGAGAAAGGATTTCTGCAAAAGCTCTACCTGTGGGCTGAACTACGAACTTGCCTTGTTCCTGAAGACCCTACCCAGGGGGTGCTTTCCAGCACGGCCTGCTTTGGGGAACCCGGTTCCGACCAGTGCAAGATGGCAACTCACTCGCCCACTTTCAGGATTTGGCTGGCCTTGAAGGCTTTCCCGGTTTCACTGAGCTAACCTGGCAGACCCAGCAGAGGGCAAGATGGGATTGCGGGAAAGCTCCAGCCAACGGTATGCCCCCCACGGTCCCTCACACAAACAACTTCTCCACCTGCATGGGCGAGGCAGGCTGGGGTGGGCTGGCAAGGCCTGGAGTTGGGAGGAGGGAAGGGTCAGGGGTCCAGGAGGCAGAGGTCGTCTTCACATCTGCTGTTTCTTCTGCAGGACCCAGGGCAGCCCTGTGTTGTCACATAAAACCAGGGGGCAGCAAACTTTGTAACACACCTGACAGTAAATTATCTTAGGCTTTGTGGGCCATGTGGTTTCTGTTGCATATTATTTCTTCTTTTTTTTTTTTAACAACCCTGCAAAAATGCAAAAACCATTCTTGGGGGGGGGCGGTGCATACACGATAGTTTGTGGATCCCTGAATTGGACCTTCCTGTCTTCTTTCTACCGAGCTGCTGCTCTCTCTTCAAAATGCTTTCTTAACATTCTGTCTTGCCCACTGAGGCCAGATGAGTCCTCTGGTTCGAGCCGAGAGCCCGAGGCCGAGCTCACCTGGCTCTGAAAGGGGCCACCCAGAGAGGTGAGGCCCGATGACAGACCCCTCATTACCATCGTCATCACGGCTGCTGGGGAGCAGCCGGAAGCGGTATTCTCTCTGCAGCAAGGGCCCCTGTGAACACCTGTGCCGCCTGTCAACAGCCTCACTCCTCTCAGAGGGAACCCCTGACATCTCCATCCTCTCCCCAAACGTGAACAGACGAGGCCGAACGAGCCGGAGCTCCCAGCAGGACACTTGAGCACTTTCAAAACCTAAAGGCAGCCACAAACGAGGTGTGGCAGCAGGTGGGGCTCACTACACTCGGGGGGCCCTTCCCCTCTACCTGGGGCGCTTTCAACTTCAGCATTAGCGACAGCCGAGACCATCACACGCGTCACATTCTCCCCACCTGCGCCCTGTGCTGGTCAAACACGTGGCACTCAGCTGTAGCAGCAGCGGCACCAGGACAGAGTGAGCTCCGCCACTGCACGGGACCTCCACCTGGTGACTCCACCTTGCCGTGTCTGGTGCCGTCGCGTTAAAAGTCTCGGCACGATCTGGGCTGCCAACCAAAACGCAGAACACTAGAAAATTCTTTTTTTTTTTTGGAAAACCCCTTTCTAACACAGCATCATTCCCTGGAACGAGTCTTGGTCATTCTTGTATTTAAAATATAAAAAAAAAAAGCACAGCAAGAACAGAGAGGTAGGACTTATGTCGCCATCCGAGAGTTTTCCGAGACGGCCACGAATGAGCTAGAACGTCTTCCACGGCGACACCACCATGGCCACGGCTTCTCTTCTGCAGGCTGCAAACGGAACAGCTTGCACGTGGGCGCACGTCTGTGCACGTTCTGCCCAAGACACGATTCTTCTCGAAAACGCCGGACTCGGGAGCGGGGTCTTGCGGCTGCAAGGTCGTAGTTTCTGGTCCTCCCGGGCCACAGGGCTGAGAGCTCCCCTTTCTTCTTGTGCTACAAGTTCGTTATTTTTGTTTCTCCTCCTCCTCCTCTCCCTGGCGAGAGGGGGAACCGTTTAAGGGAAGTCAAGATGGAAGGGGCCGACCCAAATCCGCAGGGAAACGACGAGAGGGATCATCTGGAAACGCACGTCCCAGCGCAGCAGGAGGGTCAGCTTTTGCTCGCCCGGGAGGGGCTCTTCAAGTTTTCCGGGGCAGATGTCCCTGATGGTTTGGAGGTGGCAGGTGGGTTCCTCAGGGTGGCCTGGGGCTCGTGCAGGAAGGACGACTCGCTCATGGTGGCGTCCTGGGAGTCGGCCACCGTGGACGGGTCGGCCTCGCTGGAGAGGTCTTCCGTGGAGAAGTCGAGACTCCCGAGCTTGGCCAGCGAGTGCGAGCGCTTCAGCGGGGACGAGACGGTGAGGCCCGCCAGCCGGAGCCGGGTCTCGATCTCCTGCGTGCGCTGCTTTACCAGCCCGGGCTTCCCGCGGACGCTGTGGATGCTGTCGCTGCTGGAGCTCCGAGTCAGGTTGGAGCTCATGGACGAGGAGGTGGGAGTGTAGCAGATGGTCTTCAGAAAGTCCTTCGAGAAGTGGCTGGTGTGATCCAGGCGGCAGAGGAAGGGAGGGGGGCTCTTCAGCGAGGGCCCCTCCAGGGGGAGGGGGGCAGCCTCTGGTTTCTCACTGCCCCCGGCCGCGGCGGCGGTGGGGCTGGGGAAAGGCGGGGGCCCCGGCTCCCAGAGGGCGGCGGGGCCCTGGCTCTCCTCGGGGATGCTGGCCTCCAGCCTGCCGGCCACCGCGCAGTCCCGGAAGGGGGACACGGGGTCGGCTGGCGCGCTCTTCAGCCTCTCCAGTTCTTTGGTGTGCTTCCGGACCAGGCCGGCCCGCTGCAGCTGGATGATGGACTCCTGGTGCTGCATCAGGTAGCTGCTGGCCACGGGCTTCTCGGCCTCGCTGCTGAACAGGAGCCGCAGGTCCTTAGCAGGCTTGGGGTCTCTCCTGGGCGGCGACTCTTCCTTCACCACCTCCATGCTGGGAGGGCTCTTATCACAGTGAGAATGCTTCAAAGGGAGGGACTTCAGCAGGACTTTTGGGGTCTCTCTGGAAGGTTCCAAAAGGCCCGCTGGGAGCTCTGGGGCAGCTGCGGCCCCGGAGCCACTGGTGTCCGGCCTCCGCGAGCCGGCCGGCGGTGGGAGCGGGGCAGTCTCAGCTGGGCTGGAAGCCGGCTTCTCCGGAGCCCGGGCATGGCTGGCAGTGAGGGCCACAGGGGAAGAGGCGACGTGGGGCAGGAAGGCAGGCTGGGTGCAGATAGCGGGGCCGGCGGGGCCCGCACATCGCTCTCGGAAGGCCTCCGAGGCCCCGCTGGCTGGAGGGTACATGCAGTCGGCGCAGGATTTATAGGAAGGCTTCACTTTGTTAAGGATCCCGAATATAGCATCATGCTGCAAGGAGGACAAGAACATCGTGAGAAGAGGGGGCCCCGGTGAGCTGAGACCAAAACTAGGAGGCGGAGCTGGGTCAGGCCCTGGAAGCGTGGCTCTTGCTTTATTTAGTGCAAGAATAGAGACTTCCCAGGACCCACCTGAGCCTGCACGATGCAGATGAGACAGGAGCTGGAGACAAAACTGCCCAGAAGCACGTGCCGAGACCCTGGGCAGAGCTAGGGCTACACTCCAGCATGGCCAGGGCAGGATGCCCAAGGCCCTCCTTCTCAACCCTGCCCCTGCCACCTGCACCGTGTGGTGTGACACTCTCGCAGAACTTGGTCTCACTGGGAAAACAGGGTGACAACCCCCGCATCACAGCACCTTGAGAATGACATTAAATAGTGCGTGTCCCTCACGGAAACACAGAAAGGGGGCCTCTTCCTTTCGGAGAGACTTGCACGTGGGGAGCACGCAGCCGGACAACACGGTCCCTCCTGTCCGGCAGGAGCACACTGTGGCTCCAGAACAGCGCTGCCAGGCTAGGATGGGGCAAGATCACAAAAGGGAGGCAACGCCGCCGCAGCCGACTCTTTCCCGGAGCTATTCAGCCAGGAGATTCCCGATATGGGCTAAACCCGAGCCTCCCAGGCAAAGGGCTGATGCGGGTTTCCCGCACTTTCTCCCTGCTGGTGGGGCCTGGGTGACGCCCCTCCCCTGGACTGTCAGGGGTGAACACCATCCTGTGTAGCAGCCTTAAGCCCCCCCAAGGTAGAAAGTCTTGTGGGGGTCCAACACTAGGAGAGTCAAAAGGATATGCAGCTGTTACTCCTGGGGGTAGGTCGTCTACAGAACCTTCTCTTAGGCAGGAACCCTGGGCCAGCTTCTGGGTCCATCAGTAGGATCTCAGTCTTATTAAGGCCTGAATTCTTTTTTTTTTTTAAGAGACAGGGTCTTGTTCTGTCACCCAGGCTGGAGTGCAGTGGTGCAATCATAGCTCACTGCAGCCTCGAATTCCTGGGCTCAAGCAATCCTCCTGCCTCAGCCTCCCTAGCAGCTATGACTACAGGTATGTGCCACCATCCCCAGCTACTTTAAAAAAATTTTTAGGCCGAGCGCGGTGGCTCACGCCTGTAATCCTAGCACTCTGGGAGGCTGAGGCGGCCGGATTGCTCAAGGTCAGGAGTTCGAAACCAGCCTGAGAGCAAGAGCGAGACCCCGTCTCTACTACAAATAGAAAGAAATTAATTGGCCAACTAATATATATAGAAAAAATTAGCCGTGCATGGTGGCACATGCCTGTAGTCCCAGCTACTTGGGAGGCTGAGACAGTAGGATCGCTTGAGCCCAGGAGTTTGAGGTTGCTGTGAGCTAGGCTGACACCACGGCACTCACTCTAGCCTGGGCAACAAAGCGAGACTCTGTCTCAAAAAAAAAAAAAAAATTTTTTTTAGAGTCGGGGGGTCTCACTCTGCTGCCCAGGCTGGTCTTGAACTTGGCCCCAAGGGATCCTCCTGCCCCAACTCCCAAAGTGCTGAGATTATAGGCATGAGCCACAGTGCCTGCGCCAAGGCCTGAATTCTTGACACAGATATTTTCCAGAAAAAGCTTTAACCAAAGTGTCTAGGTGGTGCTTCCTCTGAAACCGGGATTGAAATCTGCCACGGTGGGGGGGGGGGGGTGTCCGAAAGCACCTCCCCAGCAACAGGGTGGGAGATGGGAGAGAATCATCCACTCAACACGCATTCACGGAGTGCCTGCCTAATGCCAGGACTTGCATCTGACTCAGGGGCTGTGGACCAGACACACCCCCTACCCCTCAGGAAGCCCGCTGGCCACTGGTGGGAACAGACCAGAAACTGTGACAAGGATGGGGCGGGGGTGGGGGGGGTGCTCACAGCCTCCAGCGAGGGAGGGAAGGCTGCCCCGAGGAACTGGCTTCAGCTGAGCTTCTGGAGCTGGCAGGTGCGGAGCAGGCAGAGGGAGCGGCGAACAGGCCCAGCAGCTGCAGGGGACGAGGGCCCTGCACAGGGCGGCAGGCTGGAGGGTGGGGTGCGGTGGGACACAGGGCCTCCAACCGTCCTCGCCCCATCCTCTGAGCCACCAGGCCCCGGTGGCCCCTCTCTCCCTCCAGCCTACCTGCCGCCCACGTCCAGAGGGGCCTGGCCACCCCCTGCTTAAAGCCCCACCCCAGGGCGTCTGCCTTTTTAGCTAGTTTGTCTCCATGGACATTTGCTCTTTGAGGGATCTGGTAAGCAGGGAACCCGAGAGGGATTAGGATTGGCGCGGAGTGCCTTTTACAATCTGGTTCGGTAGATGGGACTCCCCAGTTCTGTCTGCACTACACCGAGATACTGATGACAAAAGAGCTTTACGCTCGAATGCATCTGTCAGGGTCCCAAGTGGGAGCTGTCCTGCAGCTGTCCTGCGGGATGGGCAGGTGCGGCCAGAGGAAACCAAGCTTCCCGCCCCGGGCCCTGGTCAGCAGGCGCCAAGGAAGGAGGGACACGGAGACCAGGCCGCACAGCAGCCCCCTCCAGGCAGCCAGCCTCTGCTCCTGGGTCGCCTCCCACTGATAGAAGAGGGAAAAGTTTGGCTGCAACGAACTACTGGCTCAGGAAGCACCAGGTGGAAGCTCGAACCTTGCTGCAGATAATCCACCCACTATCGCAGCTTCCAGAGACTCACGGAGCTCAGCGTTAGAGTCTGGGCTACGAGACTAGACATGCCTGATGATGCTGAAGGCTCGTTGCCGGTTTGGGGAAGGTGGTCATTGGTATTGCACTTATGGTCCACGCTGGAGCCTTCAGGAATAAAATGATTAATCTGGGATTGGTTTCAAAATCACCCAGGGAGTGTGGGAAATCAGGTGAGATGAAGTAAGAATAGCAACATGTTGATAAAGGTTGAAGCTGGGTGGTAAGTTATTATGTTTTGCATCTTACATAAGGAAGAAATTGAGTTGGAAGCCCTGCCCAAGATTGATCGAAGCACATGGGATAGAGGTGGCACGCTGGGTTCGTGTCATTCCCGGAAGATCCCAGTGCACTATGTACCTGTCACGTGCCCGATCAGCCAGCAGAGTCACCCTCTGAAATAAGCCCGAGGCCCCCTGCCCCATCCCTGGAGACGAGAGCAGCCGGCCCCAAAGAGGGGAGCAGCAGCAGGACAGACCCCACGCCCTGGTCCCGTGCCTACCTCAAAGTCATCGGGACAGCTCCTCTTGCTGTTGTTGTTGTTCAGGTTTTCCCGGGTGAGCTGGGCTGGGGGCCGCCCCCACCTCCCTGGTCCTGGGCCATCATCCCTGTCCATCTCCTCCGCCTGTGGCAAGGAGCCCCTCCGGGCTGCAGGGCTCCCGAACTCTAGTTTCCTCCTGGTGTCCCTCTCGCAGAGACCGGGGCCCTCCTGGGGACGCCTGGCTGCCTCGTGTGCCTCCGCTGGCTGGGCCGCGTCCTCCGAAAGCGCGTCCCCCTCGAGGCCCTCGAGCTGGACGGAGCTGCAGGTTTCACCGTCAGGGGGAGGCAGGAAGGGGTCTGAGAGTCGCCGGAAGCAGCAGGGGAGAGCGGGCCCTCCAGGGGCCCTGATGCCCGGGAAGCCGGGCTGGCCGGTGTCCTCCAGGCAGGGCGGCTGGGCCTCTGGGGTGCTGTCCAAGGTCTCTGGTGAGAAGCTGCCGGGTCCCCCAGGGCCATCCGCAGGCGGCTGGAGGCTGCTCTCTGTCTGCTGCCGCCACAGCTTGTTATGTCGCTGTTTGCTATGGGAACAGAGGGCAGGGGAAGGTGAGCAGGGGAGGACAGCGCCCAGAGGGGCCTGGGGGGAGAGGGGTGGGGGTGAGCAAACAAAGGACAGCCCAAGGTCGCGGCTGGTGGCAGGCTCTCGCTTACGTACAGCCCCTCTGTTCACCTGTTCCCAGGAAACACAAGGATGAGAAAAAGCAGGAGGACCCCGAATCACCATGGCTTGCATTCTGGGAAGCCTCACGTGACTTTCAGTCGCATGGGGACAACGTGACGGAGACACAAAGGGGTCTAGACGCGCCCTCTGTGCATCTGTGTCTGCTAGCTCTTTCTGTGAACCCGGTCACTTCGCTGTGCTGGCACTTCCATCTGTCAGATGAGAACCACCACCCCTCCCGCCCACGCTACGGGGAAGTCCAGGGGATGAAAGCGGAGAGTGCGTGCAGGTCTACACACGCTGCCGAAGCCACGCGGACACGTGCTGCACACGGATACATCTGGGAAGAGCCCCGCCAACTGAAAATGTCTGTTTAGGTTGGAGGGATTACAGAACACTATTGCTTTCATGATACCTTTTTTAAAAAAACACAAGGCAAAAAAAGGAAAGAGAGAAGTTTATAGTGAAACAGGGTCACTAAATCACCCCCAGGGACTTTAAAGTAAGGCCAACATCATGGGGCTGTGAGCGGTAAGACAACAGAGAAAGAGGCCGGGCGCGGTGGCTCATGCCTGTAATCCTAGCACTCTGGGAGGCCAAGGTGGGAGGATCGCTTGAGCTCAGGACTTCAAGACCAGCTGAGTAAGTAAGAGCAAGACTCCGTCTCTACAAAAAACAGGAAAAGTAGCTGGGCATGGTGGGGCATGCCTGTAGTCCCAGCTACTTGGGAGGCTGAGGCAGGAGGATTGCTTGAGCCTAGGAGTCTGAGGTTGCTGTGAGCTAGGATGACGCCACTGCACTCTAACCTCAGCGCCAGAGTGAGATTCTGTCTCAAAGAAAAAAAAAAAAAAGCGAGAAGGAAACAGACGCGAGATGGGAACGCAGGGTTTGCCACTGCTCTTTAGTGCAAGGGCCGGTCACAATCCTTCACTGCTGTTTGCTCTGTGCTCGTCCCATGGAGCTGTGGTCCGAGATCGTCCTGCCGCCATGAGCCCAGCCTGGAGAGCCCTGGTCAGGCCACAAAGAGCCCTGACGGCAGCCGGCCTGACAGGCTTGGGGAGGGGACAGCAGGATGCTGGCTGCTCCTGCAGGCCCTGCCTGGGGACCTGCCTAGCCACCGTCTGGTTGACAGTGAAGAGCCCCGAGATGGCCAGAGCTGTTCTCCAGACCCCGCTGGACGCTGCCAGGGCGCTCCTGCACTCCCAAACTTGGCCACGAAGCCACTGGGCTTTAGCCTGCAGCTTTCTTCCAACACGGATCACAAATACTCCAGGGAGATCTGCTTCTCGTCCGAATAGGAAGGGGAGATGGGGAGAAAGTGAGTCCCAGTGCGAATCTGCTAGGGGTCCCTGGAGGACCCCCCCCACCCTGGGTGGGCAGGATGAACTCAGGACCTCCCCGAGCTGACCACTTTCTGACTGGGCGCACAGACCTGCGTGTGCCACTACCTTCTGCTGTCCACTGACAGTGTGACGGGTGACAAGTTAACCCACTCCTATCCCCGCAAAAGGGGGCTAACCTGTGTGCTGCAGACCTTTTATGGGGTGGGAGTTAGAGATTTTTGAAAGAAGCTACATTCATTATTTACTGTGAGCCAGGCCTGGCAAAGTATCTGCCAAGGTAAACTTGTACAGGGCTCACGCAAACCTCGAAAAAACCCTATCAGGTGGGTATGCTTTTTTTTTTTTTTTTTGGCCAATTTCTTTATTTTGGTAAACCACACATAACATAAAATTTTCCATCTTGATCACTTTTAGGGATACAGTTCAGTAATAATAAATACATTCGCAATGCTGCATGAGCATGTCCACCAGCCGTCTCGAGAGCTCTTTTCATCTTGCAGAACTGAAACTCTGACCCCATTAAACTCGAGCTCTCCTCTCCTTCCCCCGTTCTACCTTCTCTCTCTACTACGACTCTGCCACTCGAAGGACCTCCTGCGACACGCAATCACATAGTACGTGTCCTCCCGTGACTGGTCTATCTCACTCTGCACAGTGTCCTCAAGGCTGGTCCGTGACAGAATACCCCTTCTTTATAAGGCCGAGTGACAGTCCCATCATATGGGCACAGCGCGTTTTGTTTGTTCATTCATCTGTCAGTGGACACTCGAGTTGCTTCCACTTTGCGGCCATCACAAATAGTGCCGCTATGAATGTGGGTGGACAAACATCTCTTTGAGACCCTGCTTTCAATTCTTTTGGGGACATATGCAAAAGTGGAATTGCTGGCTCACACAGTAAGTGATTCTAGTTTTAGTTTTCCGAGGAGCCACCACCCTGTGTCTCAAAGTGCCTACTGTGTTAAAATCCACATCGAGGTGGGCACGGATGCTTAACTCAGGAGGGGAAACCGAGGCTCAGGGAGACTGACCTGCTTGCTCTAAGTCGCCCGGCTCGCCTGGTAGAGAGACCCGTCTGGCTCTGCAGGGCCGGGCCTTGTCCCCCAGCAGAGCCAGCACACGGGGCTGTGCAGGAAGCAGATGCCCAGGACGCGGGACAGACACATGCCCGCACCACGCACGCTGATGGGGACTTGCTTTGGACCAGAAGTTGGGCACCGCTCCCCGCGGCAGCCGAACCAGCTTTATGTGTGTGCCAACAAAATCAAAACAGATCCCTCCTGGAAACGGCTAATCAGAGCCCAAACAATAGTTGTTTTTCTCAAACTGGCTCCCCGAGAGAGAGGCGGGATTTTTGGCTGCGGAAACCGAACAGGAGCACGCTCAGATCCTGCCGCGGGCGGCCCAGCTTGGCGGCGGACGGAGGCTGCTCCAGCGGGGCCAGCCAGTCCGACCCCCTCTGCGGGCTTGGCACCCACCTGGCATCCAGGATGCCTTCGTACTCGGACAGCTGCCTCATGAAGCCCGCGTTGGGTCGCGTGATGCTGCGCTTCTGCTTCACGTAGTTATACGCCTTCTCCAGGGGCCAGCCGAATTCCTTCATGGCGTAGGCGATGACGGTGGACGCCGACCGACTGACGCCCATCTTGCAATGCACCAGGCACTTGGAATGGTTCCTCCTGCAGGCGTGGGGACGGGGACAGGGATGGCGGGGGTCCCCAAAGCCTCAACAACTTCATTCTCTCAGCTTTTACTCAACTGCCTTTTTTAAAGAAAACCCTGAAGAAGTTATCTCACTGCCTGAAACCTCCCCACGTCCTAATGTTTACATGTCTACACACCCTCTAAAGGAAATAACTCCCCTGCAAACCCAATTAGCACACAATGAGAAACCAAGAGAAGTCTGTTCCGGCCCAGCCAAGTTTTGCAAGGAGAGCTCCAAAACTTGGCCGCCTCCACCGACAAAAGCGGGAACCTTCCCACGTGGCTGGGACGGGCTGAGGGAGACCAGAAAAACCCTTTCCTGGGACCAGAAAAACCCTTTCCTGGGAAGCAGTCGGGCAGCTACAGGGATTTCTGCAAACGCCACTCAGCTGCTACAGCAGATGGAGACGGTGAATGAGTTACTGTAGAAAAATGGGGTCAGCGGAGTGAAACTGGCAAGGCCCTGGGGGGAGCAAGACACTCTTCAGACGGGAGTGCCAGGGAGCAGGAGCAGGGGGTGGGACAGCCAGAGAGGGACAAGCCAGGGGAGGAAGATGAGGCTGATCTGTTATTTGCAAGGAGGCGGGACTGGCCCCGGCATGGCTGAGATCCAGACCCGGCAGGACAGTGTGTGTCTAGGTACTGCTTGCTCAAGAGCGCGAGGGAGAGCCAGGCTGGGAAGGGTGGCACCTGTGACACTTTATTTGTACAGAAGGTGGCCCCACCAGGTGGGAGCAGGCTCCAGCTTCCCATACCCCAAGCTCGCAACTCCTCTCCAAACCTCAGCGCCTTTTTTTGTTTGTTTGTTTTTGGATTGCTGTTGTGAAAGTCTCCCTCAAGAGTGTCCCGAGTCTGTCCCCTGGGAATTGGAGAGAACTAAGGTCACTTTACGAGGCTTTGACCCAGAGGAGCACAAAGCAGAAGAGGGTATTTCTCTCGACAGCCTCTCAAAGGGTTCTCTCTTTCTGTTCCTGACTCCGATAAGGCACAGCTGTTCCAGAGCAGAATAAAATGGGGACAGGAGACGGGTGAGACCAGACTGTCCCACCCCACGTGACGCTAACTTGAGGACAGAGACAGGCCGTGTTCTGTGGGGAGGAGTCCCAAAGGAGCTCTGAGCCTAAGTCCCTCCCCCGCCCTCCTTTGGCTCAGTGGCTCCCCAGGGCCTGAGCCCCTCAGAGTGTCCACTTGGTATAGGATCCTCGCCAGGAACCAGTGCCAATGACAACAGGGGCCAAACGTCACAATCATGGACAGCTGGGAGAGTCACCTCGTTAGGCTTCTACCTGGAGAGGACCGACAACTTTTCCCCTCTGGTGTTCGGGGTCCTGCGGCTAAAACCAAAGGTCCATGGGACATCCAGGCCCCTCAAGCCAGGCGACGTCTGTGTCTGGGGTCCCCAGCAGTTCCTGCCCCCCCC
>VSMD01131199.1:0-92910 GCA_008750895.1 Mirza zaza | reverse complement strand
GCAGATAGCAGCATTTTCCAAAGTTAGCCACTCTGATGTCATCCCATCTCACAAGCTCTTCTTATAATGTGGCACTGAGAAAAAGGGTCTAGGGGTGGGAACCCCAGGGGAACAAGAGACCTACCCTCCTGGTAAGACTAACTCTTGAAAGCAGTGATTTTCAACAGGGAACAATTTTCTCCTCCCTTACGAGACATTCAGAAATGTTCAGAGGCATTTTGTTTGTCATCCGATGGCATGTAACGGGTAGCAGTGAGGGATGCTCTACACAACCCGCAGTGCACAAGACAACCCACAACACAGACTCATCCAGGCCCAGATGTCAATAGTGCCAAGGTTGGGAAACCCTGCGCTAAACCAGCAGACTGTGGAAGAAAACCTCAAGCAGAAATAGGAACACGCAGGCAGGATGTGGATTTCTCCTGAGTGGTTAAGGGGACTCTTTTTTCCCCAAACAACACATGAGCACGTCTCATCCTTTTGCTTCTGAAGGTAAGAAGAGCACAGCTACACAGTGTCTTTTCAGCAGGAGATGAGGATTTAGCAACAAGATGTCATGAAAACATTACCAAGAAAAAAGTGAAGTGCATCAATTATATCTTCGTCCTTGAAGACTTTGTAGAGTAAATGTACATGCAAACTAGGATGAATATCCACACAAATTAATATTTGTCTGAATTTTTCTATTTGCCCAGCGTGGTTCTCTAGAAGGGATTACTACTTCAAAGAGTTATTTGTTTTAAGGCTCCAAAGATATTTTCTCATTACTTTCCAAAACTTTTACCAGGGGAAACCCCCTCCAGCAGTGCCTCATGGCTCTTGCCAATATTTCTATATTATCTTTAATCTTTGTTTATTTATCAAGTTAAAAGAATATTGACTTTGTTGTTTTAATTGACTTTAATAAGGGTCGGCTTGCTTTATGTGTTCATTGGACATTTGTATCTATTCTCCAGTGAATTTCCTGTTCAGGTCTTTTGCTCATTGCTCATTGCTCATTGCAGTTTTAGTGTTTTCTTACCGATTGGTGTGAATATTTTTATACATTAAGCATATGAATCCTTTACTATATTATTATGAATATTTTTCTAACTTCTCGTTTGTCTTTTGAATTTTTTATGATGTTTGGGTAGTATTGAAGATTTTTAAAAAATCTTTATGTAGTCAAATCCTTTTAATTCTTTGTGATTTATCTAATAGAGAAGGAGTTCCTCTTTAAATAATCAGGCAAATATTTTCCTATTTTAACCTTGGTTTTGTATTAATAATTTTATAAACATATATTTACATAAATATTTAAACTGTCTCAATACAATGTTAAGAGAAACGATAAGTATACTAGGAGTCATGGAGATTTGAAAATATTATGGTATTGACATTCCTTGTCTGAGAATAAGTATATCTTCCCATTTTATGTATGACTTATCTATATAGTCAGTAGACCTTTTTAATTAAAAAATATTTCTGGAGTATGGTCATGCTGGAGACTCAGACATGTGGGGGGAGGGGGGAAAGGGCATTTATTGAAACCTTAAAATCTGTATCCCCATCATATGCCAAAAAAAAAAAATATATTGTCAAGTTGTTCAAATAAATGTTTACATACAATTTGAAGTTTAAATACTTTAAAAATCTTTTATTCCTCTTAACTTTAGCATTATAGAAAATAAGAAACAACCAACTTATCCAGTATCATTCAACAATTTAAAGAATTTTAATATTGTATCTTTAATAAAGATATTTTAGCAAAAAAAAATATTATGAACATCTAAGACATACAAAAGAGTATAAGGAATAACTCAGCAAATTATTCTGTATCTTAGCTTTAGGAAATAAAACAATACCAACAGAGGTGAAGGTGCCTATGTCCACTCCCTGGCTGTCTCTACTCATCCTACTGTGAACAACCAGATTCCTAAATTTGTGCTTATCATTTCCATGCATTTCTTTTCACTTTTACTACTTACATATGTATTACTAAGGAAGATACACGTTTTTATGTTATATACACAGCCATATACATGCATGTATATAGATACATTTGTACATACATACATATAACATAGTCTTCCTCTGTAACTTACTCTTTTTTACTTAATATTATGTTTGGGAGAATCATCCATATTGATCCAGATAACACCAATACATTATTTTTCACTGATGCATTATATCTGTTTTAATATAGCATCTTGTCGATAGGCATTCAGGCTTTGTATTTTTTACACAATCTGTTATTAATATTCTTGAAACTATCTCCCTAAATAATTTACAAGTGTAACTCAAAATGTCAAGATGATATTTTTGGAACTAGACATAATGATTTTACAGTTTATTGGGGGAAAACATTTGAAAAGCTCAGAAAAAAATCAGGAAAAAAAAATCTCCTGTGAATAATGGTGAAGACTGACCCCAAATATTAAAATATCTCATAGAGCTAAAATACTCAAAACAACTTGATGTTGGTCCAGGAATAAACAAAACAAGAGAATAGCTCAAAGAGCTCAAACATAAATTCAAATCCATGTGAAAACATAGGCAATATTAAAGGAGGTATTTCAAACCAATGACAAAAAGGATAATTTAATCAACAATGTTATGACAACTGGCTGGCCATTTGCTAAAACTAAACTAGATTCCTATCTTATTCTTACATAAAAATTAATTCCAATTAGATTGAAAATAAAAACACATAAAGAAGAAATAAAGAAAAGCGAGAAAGAGAAAAGAACATGTGTATATTTTTTATTTTTTTGGAGATGGGATCTTGCTGTGTTGTCCAGGCTAGAGTATAGTGGCAAGATCATAGCTCACTGCAGCCTTCAACTCCTGGGCTCAAGCAGTCCTCCGGACTGAGTGTCTCAAGTAGCTAGGACTGCAGCCACTTGCCACCATACCCAGCTAATTGTTCGTATTTTTTGTAGAGATAGGGTCTCTCTCTGTTTCCCAAGCTGGTCTTGAACTCCAGCTAAAGCAGTCCTCCCACCTCAGCCTCCCAAAGTGCAGTGACTACAGGCATGAGCCACCATGCTCAGCCAAGAATGCATTTATAATCTCACAATGAGGAAAATCTTTTAAACCAACCTATGAAAAGAAGAAGTCATAAAGGAAAATAGTAACAAATTAGATTTGATAAAAATGAATAACTATAATATGACCACAGGGGAAAAAATCAAAAACATCAAAATACAAATAAAGATCTATGTGGAGAAAGGTTTACATCTTATATTACAGATATAAGGCTAATTTCCTTAATAGACAAAAACTCTTAAGACTAATACGGGAAACATTAAATCCACAACAGAAAGAGAAGTAACAGATTTCAAGAACTACACAGACACAATTTAAATGGCCAATGAACATCTAAAGATGGCAAACTGAATTCAAAGTGAAAGAAACATGATATATCCTTCTACCCTTGTCCGAATGTCAAGGATTTAACTATGGACAATACCCAGCGTTGGCCGAGGGCATACCAAAAAGCTTCTGGTAGAACATAAGTTTGAGTAATTTCACAGAATCTATCTACATTAAAATGCACACACTCTCTTCAAACCAGTAATTCTACTGCAAGCAAGTTATGTTTTTGATAAACTGGTACAACGACATGAAAATTTATCTACAAAAAAATGTTCATCATCCTTGTTGGTAATAGCAAAAAACCTGAAATAACCTAAATGTTTTTTGATAGACAACTAGAGGAATGATTCATGGCGGAACTACACAATACTAGGGAGCATTTTGTAAATGACAATATATCCATGATAGATTATTAAATTTAAAAAAGCTCACACCTGTAGCCACAGCTACTGGGGAGGGGGAGGGGGAGGATTACTTGAGCCCAGGAGTTCAGTCCGCCTGGGCAACACGGCGCGTGTGTTAGAGGTCCACTCTCCACTCTTCCATTCCCTGCCCTCAGCCCCCTCCCCAAGACAGACTTGTGTGGACCTGTCCTCTGTTGCAGTCAGCCACAGGGGAGCCCAGAAACACATCATCAGGGAGGAGGAGAGAGGGCCAAGTTCTGTTCCCCCAGCTCCCTCCAGCAAGGCTGCCTGGTGCTGGCTGTGCTGCACCCCCAGGCAAAAGCAACATTCTGCTCCCCAACACATTCCCCTTCTCCATTCCAGTGACAATCCTACCCCCAGTTCCTGCAGATTTAGGGCTACTAACATCTCTGCTGCCACTAGCCCCAGTTTCCTGCTCTATGCTTTGTGGGTCCCCAGTAAGTCACCCATATCTTTGTAACTAATCCTTTATAACTAACTAAACTCTCTTCGAATTATCATAATTCCAATGTGCCATTTGTTTCCTATTGGAACCCTGATATACTATGTATATATAGAATGATGCCATGTACTACAAAAAAAAAAAAAAAAAAAGTCACATGCATAGAAAACACACAGAAAACTGGTACCAGTCATTACCTCTGCGGAATGGAGTTGGTTGGTACAAATTGAGAACAATGAGTGTTTTATGTTTCACTTTGTATGAATTTGTGCTAACTGAGGTTTTTCAAACAAAATGAACTTGCATTACTTTTTCAATGTAGAAAGATATTTAAAGATAGAGAATTGTAAATCTGCCGCTCGGCCTTCCCTCTCTAAGCAGTTCTTTGAGGCAGGGTGACTTTGAACAGCCAGACCTCTTGATAATAAGCACTTCTATTCTAACAACCTCTCTTCTAATAACTACCTCTATTACACAGGTGAGCCCTTGGAGCTTGGAGCCTGTGACAGCCTTGCCCCTCCACTCCACACCGACAGCAAAAGTTAAAAAGATGAGAGTGTTTGCTTTGTCTTATCTGATACAGAAGTTCTGAGGTTTGGCTTGGAACACCTAGGAGTCTGGACATAGAAGATTTAAAACATTTTAAAAAGTCTTCTGAGCAGAACAGGAACTAGAGTTTTGCAGAATCAAAGGGAAATAATGGAAACCAATATGCCCTTTCTCCTGATAATGTGCCACTTTAGCCATGATAATTTGGAGGAGGTTAAAATTTAGAGAATATAAAAGGAGGTTATTTTATATAAAATATTTGCGAAAATGTCTCTCCCAGACTCAGACTTGGACAAGGGCTTGACATGAAACCTATCCCCAGAAAAAAAGGGATGGGGCCTGGAGACGCCAACACAATTCATGTTCCAATAACCACAGAGGCTTATTCTTGGTGGTCCAGTGAGCCAGAGTCCTGTCTGAAGTCACCTTTCTGGCTGAGGCTATTTCCATTTCAGTGCCGGATCAGGTTAGCAGATACTGTCATCACTGTTGACCAAGCCGGTAGTCAAGCTATCCCCAGAGATCTTCCTTCAAAATGCCCCATCTTATAAAACAGGCTGGCCCAACACCTCTGGCTGCCCATCCGTACCGATGCACAAGGCCAGTGACTGTGTACACAGTTGTGTGCTTGGATGTCTCACCTGCGACTTCACTTCTTCTCAGTCTCTGTTTCATCAAGGAACGGAGCAAAATTTCACAGTAGCTCGGAGCTTTTAACAGGGTCAGGATTGTTGCAGCATAATGCAAACAAGCAAGAATGAAACTGAACTTATTTATGGTATACAACTAAATTGTAAATTACACAAAGAAACTTCTATTTTTTTTTTTTTTCCCTCAAGATGTTTCTCTACTACACATTGTTTCAAGACTCACACTGCCGGGATCCTGCTGTTCCTTCTGCATGTGGCTCAACGCTTCAGGTCAACAAGCTTCCTCGGTGTGGATCCTCCGTGTCAGTCATCTGCCTGGCACTGGGAATACGGTGATGAATAGGACATCATCTCTTCCATCCAAGAGTTTATGGCCTGTTGGGAACACAGAAAAGCAAGCATGTAGACGCAGCATTGCATTTCATGTAACGGTGGGGGAATACATGAGCTACTGCTGTGATAATGAAGTGTGCGATTCATTCAGGAGGGGAAGAAAGATCCCAGAAGGCTTCACAGAGGAGGTGTCTGGATCGTGGTTTTGAAGGTTGCATAGACATTTTCAAGGTATGCTCTAGGAGAAAAGGCATTTTGGACATAGGGCCAAGCATATGCAAAGGCCCTGGGATGTAGTTGGACTTGCTGAGGCTTAATGCTCAGAGTAGAGAGTGTCAGCAGATAATCTGTATTTTTTAACATAGAATCAAATTTTACCCTGCAGGCAACCAGGAGCGCTGAGAAGCTTTCAAGCAGGAGATAGCAAGGTCAGATGTTCCATTTCCCTACAGTGGCTGGTATGGGAATTGGCCTAATGGGTTTATCACACTCAGCATTGCTATTATAAACAACAATGGGGATATCAATCAAGCTAGCACAGCACACGTCTCCCAGGAGCACCTTCTTCTACTGCTAGAAATAAATAACACTTTGTCCTGCAACCATTCTTTCTTCTAGAAAGTTCAAAGAAACTTGTTGACTTTGCCTCTTTGATCTTATCCAACATCTCTGAGAAATAGGGTGAGAAAAATAACACTTCCATTTGGCACCCACAAAAACTAGCTCAAAGAGGACTTTGATCTCTGTCAATTTCACCCACTCTCTTCTTGAGAAAAGGACCCTCTCCCCAGACCTCCTGGGTCGAGACAGGGTTTGACGACTCTGGATCTGAGACGCAGACTGCCAGGCTGTGCCAAAACATTTCCACATAATGGGGTTTTCACTGTAAAAACATACAGAAAAAAAAAAAAAAACATAAAGATAGACATATAAATCAGCAGTTATTCCATAACCCAGAGATGATGACTTTTAACATTTGGATGTATTTCCATCTGGTCTTCGCGACCACATAACAAAATCAGGATAAAAGAGAACAGATGATTTCGTATCCCAATAAATTTCAATCTTCCTGAAGGCGGAGTGAGACATGAGAAAATGTGTATCATATAAGGAGTGAGAAAGGCAAAATGTACTACTATTTGTTATGATGATCAAGCTCTGCGAAACGGAAAACTGAAGGGAAGGTCATCTCTACTATCACTTTCATAATCTTTCAAGCAGGAAAAGTGCAATAGAGTTTTAAGTTATGGTTAGACTGACTAGGCGACCTCAGAATCCCCTTCAAATCCTGGATAATCTGGCTATTAAACTCTGTAAAATGACAAAATGTACCAGATTAATCTCAGAGGCTTTGACTCTCGTCAAGTTTGCTTTTGCTGAAGAGAGGAAATGGGAAATTTCATCCCAGACCAAGATGAAATGAGAAACCTGTCTCAGCCACTAACTACTAACTACTTGGGCTTTATCAAAACACTTAATTACTCGAAGCCTCCATTTCCTCACCTGTAAAATGGGAAGCAATATTTCCTCCCTCATAATTGTTCGGGAATTTAAAAGTGATAATAGAAAAGCATGTCGGCATCCTCACTGTCATCTTCAGGCCCCTAGGAAACCAGGCAGGAGCCACCCCTCCTTTCCGAGGCCTCTGGTGGGATCTATCAGGGCCACCTTCACGCCTCCTTTCCAAGGACACAGGACCACACTGTGCTCTCCATGAACCTGAGCCTCTCTCCATCACCCCAGCCATGACCCATGAAGCAGCAGGCCCTTAATTATGACACACTCGATTTCTGAGGCTCTTCTCCTCATGAAAGAGGTCTAATTCCTATTTTATCTAATTTATCAACCCATTCCCAAGACATTCTTGGCAGATGTCTCCTTTCCTCCCCTGGCTTCTGCAGCCCCTGGCACAGTCCTCTGTGTGGCACCCACCACCCTGGGTTGTAATTCTCTTGCACATCTTAACCCCTCTAGCCAGTGGTGAGCACTTTGAGGGCAGGACTGTGTCTTAGTCGTCTCTATAGAGCCAGTTCCTAGCTCCAAGGACCAGATACAGAGCACATAATTGATAACTTACAGAAAAAGTGATGTTTACAGAAATTCAAATGTATTTGGCATGATTTGTACAGCTATTATATTGACAAATCAGCAGCTCTTTTGCTACCAGTGTCTGACCTTGATATACGATGAGGAGCAAAAGACCTCAATCTGACCCTGGACATTCATAGAAGATGAGGAAGCCAAGGAGAACAAGCCCTGCTCTCAGCCCATGAGCCAGACCCTCTGCCCCAGAAGCCAGTCCTATCGTACCCTTAACACCTTGGCCACGTCCCAGCCAAGAAGGAGAGCAGAGCTTTCTCCTCTAGCACTAGTAGACTAAGAAGGCTCGTGGCTGGAAGAGGACAGCTCTTCCTCCTTCAGAACTCCAGAACTGTGATGGTCAATCCTGCCCCTTTAAGCTCAAGTGTACCACACACACCCAGAGATGAGGTGCTAGATCTGAGCTGATGAAGATAAGGCCTTCATCCACAGAGACTCAACTTCAGAGCCAATGTCGTCCCTAAATGCTCTCACTTGCCAATGATACTACCTGCGCCTCTCCAGAAACATAGTTCTTATTCGGCCAACACTTGATACCCTCCCCAATCTGGGCAAGAAAGAAGTCTAAAGGAAGGTTATTCTGGTTATCTATTACTTAATAGCAAATCTCTCCAAAACTTAGTGGCTTTAAAAAAAAAAAAAACGATCATGCTATTATATCTCACAATTGTATGGGTCCAGAGCTTGGGTGAGGCTCAGCTGGGTAGGTTTTCTGCTCCACGGGGCATCCACTGAAATCACTCAGTGGAACCCAGCTGGTGGGTGGGCTGGTCTGGAGGGCCAGACGGCTTCACTCCCATGTCAGGCACCCTGGAGTGAGGACTGGACTCTTGGACTAAAGAGTCCATGTTGACCTCTCAGCATGACCACCCCCAGGTAATCAGACTTCCACATGGTGGCTTGAAGCTCTCAGAAAGATAGTTTGAAAAGCCAGGAAATGTAAGCTCCCAATTTCCTAGGGGCTGTAATAGCACCCCTATAACACTAGGCTATTATCCACTAAGTCTACCCAGACTCAAGTGGCTGAGACATAAACCCACCCCTAATGGGAAGGCTGCCAAAGAATTCACAGCCCCCTTTAATCCTTCAGATAGAAAGGGGCCACCATGCAAAGGTGGCTGGCTCCCTCCCCTGAGTTATCTCTGTCTCTTGGTGTTCTTCTCACACCCATATTGCAGAGCCCTAGATCAACCAGTTATCTCTGGCTCAAGCAACGCAAAAACCATTTTCCCTGTGCCCCAAACATCCCCAGGCCTCACTGGCCTGCAGGTTGCAATGGGGTGATATTAACATTGATTTAGGACTTTGACTAGCATGCAATCCCTACCTATGTAATTGTTGACTCTTCCCCCTTCCCCCTAAATCTCCCCAAGTTACTTCTGAGAGTTCTAGGGGATATCTCCAAGGAAGGAATATTCAAGATGGTATGCTCAGAAGTAAGTAAGCTTGGGTTATTTATGGACCTCTTCACTCTTTATTGAGACACTCAGCATAGATAGATGATAGATAGAGAGATAGATAGATAGAGATAGAGAGATATCTCATGGGCCACATTTACTTATTTACTTACTATGAGTTTATAAAAACAGTCCACTACACCTAGCCAAAGCTTCCAATTCAGCGGTCCACAGTCTACTGGCTTTCCTAACGCCATGACCTCTTTATCCAAAGGTGTTACCCCAGAATGCCATTCTGGACAGAGCTGCTCACAACGCAGCCACATCCTTCTCCAGACTGTTTTCACTAGAGAGCAATGCCCCAGGCCTCAGGGGCCTCCCCCTCTTAATTTTCCTGTGCAATCCTGGGCAGGGGTCTTTCCCCCATGAGCCCAGACCCAAATCGTCCTGCTCAGCCTGTTCTGCGATTGCTGTGCGTTCCTCGAGTCAGTATAGGTATGACTCAGACCCGATGGGTCATGTAGCCCAACCGTTTGACACTTTGGCTGCCACCTGGAAGGGCGGCCATTGTTGTCCTCGCAGAGAGGCTGCATCTTTGGCAGGCAGCGTGATGTCGCTTGGAGTCAGGCACCTCCGGGTTTGAGTCACAACTTTTCTGCTCACTGGATGTGTCACCCTCAGAAATGTTTTTGATCTTTCAGCCTTAGTTGCCACTTCTGTGAAATGAGGATAGTGGCATCTACCTAGCAGGGGAATTATAAGAATTAAATTAAGAACATTTAACATAGAATCTGCCCCTCCCAAAAAAGTGCTCAAAAGTGGTAGCTGTTAATAAGATAGGACAGTGGTAGTGGTGGTGGCGGTGGTGTCACCAGATCAACGCAGATGCTATCCAGTCACTCTTATGAGCTGAGCACTATGCCAGGAGCTAGGATTCAGGGGCGGGGGAGAGATGTGGTTCATTCCACATTCTGAATCTGGGGACAGCAGACAACCTACACTCACCAATGTCAGAGCTGACACCCTCCTCGGTTATGTTCTCCCATTCTCTTGCTCCTGCCTCTACCAGCTTCCCTGAGCAAACACCCCCCAAAATCACACCCAGCCCCCCGGGTCCAGGGTTTGCATCAGCCCACCCAGCCAGCACCCTGGCCCAACAGCTCGCTGCCCCAAACTTGGAGAGCTATGAAAATCATAACACCTACTGTGTCTTAGGTACCCCCAGAGCACTGTGCATGCCCCTTTCACTTACACTCCTCGAAGCATGTACATGCTTTGCGGCATTGGGGACTGAGGCTTCAAAAGGCACAAGACTTGCCCAGGGTCAGCTAACTAGCAGCAGAGCCAGGGATCAAGCCCAGGTTCGCCTAAGAATTGAGGATGAGAGACTGGACATGACCAAAGCTACACAGAAAGTTAATGGGCAATTTCCCTCCTTCTTTGGGGAGGTTACTCACCCTTTGGGATATTTTCATTTGCTCGCATCTCCCTGTGGTGGGCACGGCAGTTAATCAGTAGGAAGCGGCTACATGCACAATGGAGCAGAGGTGTGGGGTGAGCAGGGGGTGTGACGGTGCCCCTGCTTAGGAGGAGGGCCAGCAAGTGTCCCAGTGACCCCTCCCACCCCCGGGACCTGGCTGGCCTGTGCTTTCTTTCAATACCTCATTACCCTTGAGCTAGTCTGCCTGGGTCTCTGCTTTCTGCGACCCTGCTCCATAAGCTGATCACCTGTTCCCAGGGCAGGGCCTGCCTGCTTTCCCCTCCCCCACCCCCAGCAGCCATGTGCTGGGCACCGTGTGGGCACCCAATGCTGGTGTCTGACTACACAGTAGCAGCTTTTTAATGCTTTTAGAATAAATATAGTTTTCCATTCTTTCTTCCCACCCTCCCAGGTTTGTTTGGAAGGAACAAAATGTCTTTGTCTATTCCACATGGAATAGGTACCTCCTTCAGCACCATTTGCAAAGTGTTCTAAAATTGAAAATTGTTGTGGGTTAAAATTGTCTGTCTTCTTCTGCATTTTTATTCTGTCTCAGAATAATGCCGTGATGAAGAAAGAACAGATGTTTAATACAGGTAGAGCCTGCTTGTACCACATAATAGACAGAATCATGAAACCATTTTCATCCATCACAACAAGCAAATTGGTGTGGATGTGCTCAGGCGGGGGAGGGCTTCCACTGAGAGGCCTTTGGGAATGACCGGTCGGCCTGTCTAATAGTCGGCTTGTTCTCACAAAGTGGGCAATCTCGGAGGCCGCAGAGCAAGGGCTTTGGGGTCAGAAGACCTGCGTGTCACTCTCAGCGGTGCGACTACCAGCTCTGTGACCTGGCACAAGTGACTTAATGTCTCTGAGCTTCAGTTTTAACATCTTCACAATGGAGACAAAGTGCAGACTGTAGGTTTGCTGGTTAGACTGAATACAAACACCTGCGCAAAAATAGTAAACGTTCTCCGGGAACTCAAGGACGCTTGCACTTGTCACTCGTCCTCCCCTCTCTTCCCTCCCCCTTGCGAAGGTCTGGGAAGTTGGCTCGTTCATGGTGTGGAACATTTGGACAATGTAAAACAACAAATTATCCTCGAGGACTGTAAACCACGTTAAAAGAAATCACTATGTAAAACTCTCTCCTCGCTTTGGTTGCCAGGATGGTTAATTTCATGTGTCAACCTAAGTAGGCTGAGGGATGGCTGCATATTTGGTCAAACATGATTCTGGATGTTTCTGTGGGGGTGTCTGGGATGAGACTGACTTTTACATCAGTAGGCAGAATAAAGCATGTTGCCTTTCCCAATGTGGATGGGCCGCACCCACTCAGCTGAAGGCCTGAATGGAACAAAACGCTGACACCCACCCCACACACCCCACCCCCAGGGGGGAGAGAATTCTTCCCACCTGACAGCTTTCAAACCAACAACATTTTTTTTCCTTGACTTTGGACTTGAACTGAAACACCAGCTCTTCCTGGGTCTCAAGCCCACCAGCCTGCCATTCACTCTGCAGGTTTTAGGACTTGCCAGCTCCATAATCACAGGAGATAATCCCTTAGAATACATCTCTTTACACACACACACACACGCACACACACACATCCTATTGCTTCTGTTCCTCTGAAGAACCCTAATACAGTTACTATGCATCATTCTAGTCTATTTATTAAAATAGGTACCTGAGCACCTTCTAGGCAATACCAGCCTCACAGCAGGAAGCAGGGAGAGAAGATAAACAGTGGGTTCCTTTGTGTGACGTGTGCTTGGTCATGCTCTGGCCTCCTCAGCCTGCCCTTCATCCCTAGCTGGCCAGACTAATGGTGTTTGGCTGTGGCGTTACAGATAAGGAAGACAAAGTGACCCGCCTGGCTCTCCTCTACAGGCAGGGCACCTGGGGGAAGAAAAATAGTCAGTGTTCTCAGGGAACTCATCAGCTGGCCAACCTCTGAAGCACCAAGCAAAGACAACCTTGAAACCTGGGTCCCTGCCGGCCTGCGAAGGACACCTGTCCCTCTGTGCCTCCGAGCCGGGGCTGCTCGGCAGCCATGCTGATAGCAGGACGACAGAAGGTCGGCTAGTGAGAAATGGGTGAAAGGGAGGAGAGACGGCGTATGTACCGTGTTGGAGCCAGTGCACCCTTGTCATAGACGGCTCGGCTTCCCTTTAGCTTCTCCCTCATTCAGTCACCCGTTCGCTTGTTCACTCAGCAGGTATTTCCTGGGCCCTCACTGTGCGCGAAGCCCCCGTGCGTGGCTGGGTTCCAGGCACTAACCCTGCGGCTAAGCGGGTTGCACCGGTGGTGTTGGAGACACGGCCCGCACAGAGAGGGCTGGGGGCGGTGAGGGAGCTGCGAGCCGGCTGCTGACAGGAGGAAGGGAACGTGCTCAGGGAGGACCTCAGCGAGGTGGGCAGCACCACAGGAGGGAGTCCTGGGGCTTCTCCCGGATTTGTGCAGGAGGAGCGGCCGGTGCGCAGGTCAAGCAGGGACAGGGGACGCTTGTGTGGGGAGGACGGGAGCGGAGGGTCACGTTTCCCTCACTGGCGGGTAGCAAAAGGGGCATTTGGAGCCAAAGGAGGGAGGGTCTGTCAAGGACAAAGACTCTACAGGGACAAAGATTTTTTTGAGTGTGTCCCAGGAGCTGCATTTTAGAAGACTCAGTGTGACCTGACGAGAGACAAATTTTAACCTAATCTCGATATTTTTATATTTTTCTGCTCTTATTTTTAAATTATTTATGTTCCTCTGCAAAGGTTCACCAGGTGTTGAATGTTAATGACGCTTAAAAGTGGAGGAAAAGGAGGCGAATGGCGCTTCTTTCCCCGTCCGTGCTAGACTCTCGGTGTGTGTTTTCTCTCCCACCGAACGGGAATTGCTTGCGACCAGCGGCCGTGGCTCACTGAGGCGCCCTCTGCGTCTGCGTCCCGTTCTCAACATCTGCCGTCTGCCCAGGGGACCTGGCAACTCCTGTGTGGGCGTCCCCTCCACGTTTCCTGGAGCAGCGGAGGATGAACCTTAGGACCAGAGGATGTCAGAGCCAAGGACGTTTCCCGCCGTCTCACACAGGTGGAAAGAGAGAAGGAACATGGGCAGGACCACACGCTAAGTCCATGACAGAACAAGGCAGGAATCGGGAGCGGCTACTCCTGGTCCAGTGTCCTTCTCACGCCCAGAACCAGTGAGGGCGGGAGAGAAGACGTGAGGATTCAGGCCAACACACAGGCCTGGAGCACACGCGGGGCGGTGTAGTGCCAGGCCGGACTCACACCCTCAGCACCACACAAGCACAAAGCACAGGTGTCTCTGGCGACAGCCGCATCCCTGCAGCCTCCCTGCCTGTGTGAAAAATGGACACGAACCTCACAGCGCAACTGCCCCCGCTGTTCCCCCACAAATCTTCCGCCCTGCTGGAAGGCTTGGTCCCACCATAACAATTTACAAACGGCTTTGCAGAGGCTTCGTGAATTTTAGGGTTCTCCATGTAATTGCCTCTTAATATATACCAAAGTATTTTAAAATTCCTAATCACCCCAGAACCACGAATCTGAGAGTTGGGAGAAATTCTGGACCCTATCTAATCCAATTCCTCATTTTGCAAATGGGAAAACCGAGGCCGAGGGAAGAAAAAAGCCTTGCCCAGACTGGTGTTTGTAGCTGTGGTTTAGAGCCGGGGCCTCAAGCTCAGATACTCACAGGCCGGGCAGCTCATGGAATAAGCAAGGCTGGGCGGAGGCAGGGGAGGTGACACGGCACAGTGACAGGCTGGGCATGCACTGGGACCAGCCCCCGCACGGCTCCAGAAACCGTTGCCATGGGGAAACGCCAGCTCAGCGTTGTCAGAAATTCTTTCTTCAAAAGAAGCCTAAGATCAGTTGTTTAAGTGAAATGACTGCCTTTCAAAAGGTTGGCAATTGAGTCTCGATTTCGAAACATTCTCCAGGCCAAAAACATATATGTAGGACTCCGAACCGTGACCTCCGACCCACACAATGGACGCTTAGCACGTCAAATCACTGTCCCCTCCTCTGGCCTCTGCCATGTTCTACACGTGTGTCTGTCTCTTTAAGCCTGTTTGAGGTGTGAACTAGAACAGAAAGGTTGTGTGACTTCCTCATTTCAGCTCTCCTCGTGAAAGCCCCCTCCCCTGGAGACAGGTGACTCTGTCCTCCATGGGTGAATGACTTTGGCTCCACAAAGATCTCCCCAGCTTAACTCTGGCTTTCATTGATGTAAAATCTTAGATAACTTTGACAAAAGACATACGTATCCGAACCAGAACAGCATGATTGGCTGGCCCAGCATTCATATTCTGGGGTCCTCGCGGGGACACCTATAAAAACCCAAGCTATAAAAACCCAAAGAGAAATGGAAAGAACATCCCTTTACCTTTACCCCCCAGACCCACTGTTGACGATTAATGAGACCTCTTTGAAATTATGTTCCAGACAGAAAAGTAATTAAAACAGGAAAACATGGGCTCATCTCATTATGTTTCGGATCTCAGAGAAAACCCACCCGAGGCTGTGGCATCTGAGTAGGTAGCTAGCCTGGTTCATACCCAGATGCACATTTACATTGCGTTTATGCTGACAAAAATCCCCATTCCTTATTTGGAAAAATCACAGGAAGCAAGAGGTCTTTATCTGAAAGCTCTATAGCACTGGATAAAAGGCATGTCGAACAGTTTGCACACTCCAGCCTTATGAATCCTAAACTGCTCGATTCTCAGAAGTGCTTTTCTGCAGTCTCATCGTGTATGGAATCCTCAGGCTGACATGGGGTCCGGCTAAGCCTGTAGTCGGTCCTGAGCTCTGAAAAGATTATGGTACCCAATCTCCAACCTCACCCGCACTGCTCAAAACACACTCCAAAGCCTAACACAAACAAACTTAAACTATGATAACGTTAAAATAGCCTTTTCTGGTATGGTGGCTCCCACCTATAATTTTAGCACTTTAGGAGGCCGAGGGGGGCGGATCGATTGGAGCGACATAATGAGACTCTGTCTCTACAAAAAATTTAAAAATTACCTGGGCATGGTGGTGCACACCTGTGGTCCCAGCTACTCAGGAGGCTGATGTGGGAGAATCACCCGAGCCCAGGAATTTGAGGCCACAGTGAGCTATGATCGTGCCACTGTACTCCAGCCTGGGCAGCAGAGTGGGACCCTATCTCTAAGATAAAAATAATAATAATAAATGGCCTTTTCCTAGACTTCTATGGTTGAAAAATTCTAGATAAGTTCATGAAAGTGGAATTTTCTTAATTTTTTTTGAGAGTCTCAAACTTCAAAAAAGTTTGACCTTGCAGAACAAGAACCCAGTGGGGAAAATAACCCCGGGCCACCTGGTGACATAGGGCACACGCCATGAGAGCTCCCTCACAGCCCATCTAATTCAATGACCTTCATCTACTTTGCACAGTTGACCCCTGAACAACAGGAGTTTGACCTGCATGGATGTACTTGTACATGGATTTCCTTCCACCTCTGCCACCCTGAGACAGTAAGTGCCACCTTCCTCCTCCTCCTCCTCAGCCTACTCAACATGAAGTTGATGAGGATGAAGACCTTTGTCATGATCCACTTCCACTTCATGAACAGTAAATATATTTTCTCTTCCTTGTGATTTTTAATAACATTTTCTTTCCTCTAGCTTACTTTAGTGTAAGAATATATACAACATATAATATATATTATAAAATACAAAATATGTGTTAATCAACTGTTTATATTACCCGTAAGACCGTTCAAAGAGTTGGCTATTAGAAGTTAAGTTTTGGGGGAGTCAAAAGTTACACCCAGTTTTGACTACACAAGGGTTAGTGTCCCAACCCCTGCATTGTTCAAGGGACAACTATAAATGGAGAAACTGAGGCCCTGGTCACAGTAATACAGTATGAACTTGAGCCCCAAATTTCAAATACACTACACTGGTTCTCCATGTCCATTGCACATCAGTAAAATGCCCACCCACCCCTGGTTTCAAAGCTCCCCAGTAAAGAAAGGAAAGAACATTTTCAAGGCTTCCCATAGGGATGCCTGGATTCCACTGTTAAACTACAGAGCTGTGGTGAGTCAATCTGCATACATTTCAAAAAACTTACCTAGGATGGTTTCAGGAGCCCGGCAAGATAAATTATGCACCCTTGGCAAAGTAAAGCATGGCTTGCTCTAATTAATTAGCTATGCGAAACACAACCAGTGTTGGCCCTGAAACAAAGCAAAGGATTTGGAAAGTTCAGGGTAGAGATTCGTAAATTAGCTCCGAAAGAAATGAATTAATTGCTTCTGCTTTTTGCACACCCTCCCCGCATTTTGTTCTGCAAACACGTTACAAGTCTTTGCCTCCCTTCTGGCTTTTCAGCTGTGGCTTTGAAGTCCCCGTTTCTGCAGTCACATGCTCCCCTCGCCTGGCTCGATGGCCCCGACTGTGAATATAGCCAGAGCGTCCTCCAATACGTCCAACGCATGGATAATTAGTCTGAACCAAAAACATAATCTGCTCAGGATAATTGACTCTTTATGAAGCCAGCTTTTAAAGGAAAAGGAAAAAGATGTCTACTTTAGGTTTTGCGGATTTGCATAATACATGATTATTCCTCAAGTCAAATGAAATCACAGGGGGTCTAATCCCCTCTTAGATCGGGTGGGTCACTGCTGGTAATGCTGATGGTGGAGGAAGAAGCAAGACAAATTCCTTAAGCACAGCACTGTATTTTTACCCAAAGCATAAAATTTAAATAAAATTATTCTGAACTATTCCTGGGGATTCAAGTTACTCAAACCCAGCAGGGCATTATCCCTGGCCCAGGAGGCATCCCTCCGCCAGCCAGCGAGCCGGCCCAGGCTCCCCTGCAATCTCGATTACTGCTTAGCAATCAAGGATGTGAGACTCAAATTAAAAGGTATTATTGTATTTCTGCCTAGCAAGTGTTGACAAGCATGTTCAACGTATACTTTATATGTTCATAGATGAAGAATTAATTGGTACGAACTTTCCGGAAAGCTAATTAGCAATTTGTTTAAACACACACCCAGTAATTTCATTCCCAGAGTTGATTCTAGGAAATTGGTCAGCAGTACGGATAAAGATTTTCTATAAGGAAGTTTATCAGTGTTATCTACGCAATTGAAAAACTGGAAAAAAGTAAATGTCCAACATTAGAGAATTAGTTAAATAAATGATGTTATGGCCAAAGGTTAAATAATATACGAAGTCATTTAAGATGGTGTTTAAAACGTCATTAAAGACGTGGAGGAAATGCTCATAATATGAGTAGTCAAGCCTGGCTATTTTGTTTAGTGTAGAGAAAGACCATGTTTTCCCAATATATTGCAATGAAAATGTATTGCTCTTATAACACAAAATATTTTTAAGTGGATGATTGACACAATACTTTATAGATGTAGAGTGCCATTTAATTATAATGGATTTTTTTTAAGTAAGCCTAGTTTCTCGTCACTAAATTAAAAGACTCAGAAAGTGAGTTGTGTCAATTGCTAATGATAGTTTCAGAAAGACATAGAACCTGTGGAGCCTTTGGTTCTAGCCACGCTGAAGAATCAGCTTCACCTTTGATGGATCTCATTTTAAAACATACAAAAGGAAGCTGCTGTAAAGTCAGACCCATAAAAAAGTCATTTGACTAGACCTCCCGTTCAAGTCCAGCACAGCCCTCGCTGGCTATTAAGGTAACTGTTTGGAAAGAACATATTCCCCTCTCTGGTAATCAAAATGCGTCTTCCTCTCCATCTGCCTCAAAATGAGAAGTCATAATCTTCTTTTTATGACATCTCCATAAAAGACATCAATAGAACAACAACAAAAAAAAAATACATCAGCTCCTGGTAATAATAGTGTTTGTTATGGAAATGGCAAAATGTTCCCATATAGGTTGCAATCCACTTTAATTAAGCCTTGTTAAAGAATACATTTTCAAATCATCTAAATCAGATATTGTAGAGCCATGAACTTGCTGTCATGGAAAAAAAAATGCACCTCAGGGATTAAGCCTGGGGCAGAATCAATTTTCTTATTAAGAGCCTGCATGCTCAGGACACTTGTAATGGCAGCTAAGCCAAGCCTCTGGCTTTACGTTCAAGCCTGGCAGTCAAGGGCTGAGAGCTCTTTGTGCTTAGTAGCATGTGGGGACTGCCGGGATGCAAGACTGTGCCAAGCCGCCCTCAGCCGGCTGAACCCCGTGGTGCCCAGGGTCCCGAAAGGCTCGCCCTGTTGGTCCCCTCTGCAGTCTACCCTCCAGGATGGAGCCTAAACTGAGGCAGAGAAGCCACTGGGCTCTCAGCACAGATTCCAGGTGCCAGATTCTGCAGGAAGCTTCCAGGCAGAGAGAGATGAAGCAATTTGAACGCGGACAAATTGTAAGGAGGAAACCATAACTTTCTTTCTATATCGTTTAACCCTTTTATTCCTCCTCAAAAATTATGTGACATGTGTGACACATCATTTTTAAAAATTACTAAAATGCATATTAACATATAATCTCTACAGCCTCTGCCACACCCTCCCACTTAGGTAGGCAATGGAGTCAGCGGTATGTGTTTGTCCCCCATAGAACATGCACAGGAGGTGGCCCTGCTAGTTTTTATTAAAGTAAAGATATCACACACACATTGCTCTGCAATGTGCTTTCTCACTTAACAGCCCTCTAGGTCCATAGCAATACGTGCAGGAAAACAGCACTTTCAACCAGTCTGGGCGCTGACTCTGCCTTCCCCCACGACACAGAGGCCTGGACTGAGCCCCCGTGAACCTTCCCTCGTGGGCAGTGATGCTCCTCATACTCCTCGCGGAACATGTCCCATTGTCCACTGGGGGCCATACTGTCACCGTCCCCCAGGCCCTCACATGCTCAATCTCCTCCTAAAGCTTGGCCTTACTCAGTCAGTGATTGGTTCTGCCACCCCACCTCTATCACAGGGCAGAAAGAGCACAGGTCTCACAGTCTTGTGGCGATCGCATGAGGCCATGAGGCTGCACACATGGCCTGGAGGAAGAGCCACAAGTGACAGCCCTGCCCGGGCTTCTCTGGCCTGGGAGCCACCCCGGCCCAGGCACTAGCTCCCCCGGGGGCTCCCCAGCTCTAGGCTTGGGGCACGAGGCCAGGATGTTAACAGGTCTATCCAGAACCATGGCTTCTAGCCTGTGCTTTAGATAGATCAGTTCTGTCAACCCAGCCTTTCCTGAGAGCCTTTGTTCAAGAGAAACAACAGCTCAGGTTGGACACAGGCCTGAACAGTTGCCCTTCACCCAAGGGTTTTCCAAGCCCCAAGTTCATTTCTTTGCTTCTCCAAGACCAGCTGGCTGGCCCTTTAAGACCAGATGCAATACTGCTCTCCCATTTACCAACTGGTCAAACAGAGACAAAGACAAATTAGGCAATTAACGGCCCTTCCCGCTGTGAGTCAGGGCCACAGCTGACATCGAGACCCAGACTCTGCCAGCTCACAATGCCATCATTACTGGGCCTCGATGAAGCCATTCTGTGAGCTGCAGAAAAGCTCTCCGAAAAATAAATAAAAAATGAGAAAACACAGCAAGACTTTTTGTGTTGCTGAATGCTCAGAAATTGCCCTTTGTTAGATGCGCCTTTCTCTCTAAGGTGCCCCAACTCCCCTTATGCAATCTCTGGCCAAAGGCTTTTCTCCTTCATCCACAATAAACACTGTTCTCCTGCCACACACAGACAGGGAGGTGGCATGCCACCAGGGACCCCTGATATCCAAGAGCAAGTGACAGGGCTGAGAAGTGCAGAGAAGGCTGCATCAGTGGGTTTGTGCTTCAATCTGAGGGTTGTTCCCTAAGTCTTCGTTCTCACTTTATCCACAACAAAAACTTGTTGTGACCTGCCTAGTGTGTATTTTCTATTGTGGCAACAGGGTGGAAAACAACAAAGTTATCAGAGAGAGCAAGATGCAGGAGACAGAATACTAGAATAGTACACAAGGAAGGAAACAGGAGCTTGGGGAAGTAGAGCCTGAAGCAAGCACAGATTTGGGAGCAAGGAGTTCATTTAGGAGGGAGCCCAGGAAACACCAAAAGGGGGATGAAAAGAGACAGAAGGGAGAGAAGGAAGCAAGTTGCCAAACTGAGCGAAGTTTAATCTCCAGGCAGTGCTGGAAGCCAAAGTAGAGTTAGCCCACCTGAGCAGGGGAGGGAGCTGAGGTGTTTATGCAGCACGTAGGCCAGTCATGGGTGAGGGTCCCTGGGAGGGAGGGGGTCTTGTTAATTCTCTGGCACTTCCTGCCAGCCCTAAAAACACCCTCTGTCAGAAGGGCAGCTACTGTGGGGTCGGGGAGTCAAAGAAGGCTCTGTGTGCAGGTCAGGGATCGGGCCCCTGAGGGGTAAGTTGAGCATAACACCTCCCATTCACAGGCCATAGTGCAGGCTGACAGGGGTTCTGTTCAAGCTTATAAAGTCAGGAGGAATAAACAATGAGAATACTATATAACAGGCGTCAGCAAAGTTTTTCTATAAAGGGCCAATGTCTTAGTCCATTTGGGCTGCTATAACCAAGTACCATAGATTAGGTGGCTTATAAATAACAGAAATGTATTTCCCACAGTTCTAGAGGATGGAAGTTTGAGTTCAGGGAGCCAGCATGGCCAGGCTCTGGAGACGGCCCTCTTCCAGCTTATGGAAAGTCTTTTTTCTGTATCCTCAAGTGGTAGAAAAGAGAAAGAGAGCTCTCTGGGATTCCTTTTATGAGGGCACTAATCTTATTCACGTGGGCTCCAGACTCATGACCTCATTACCTCCCAAACGCCCCACCTCCTAGTACCATCACATTGGGGATTAGAACTTCAACATGTGAATTTGAGGGGGGTGGACAAACATTCAGTCTATTGCAGCTAAGTAAGTAAATGTTTAGGCTTTGTGGACCATAGGGTCTGTGTCACAACTACTCAAAGTCTGTCTTTGTACTGCAAAAGCAGTCACAGACAATGTGTAAACAAATGAGTGATGCTGTGTTGCAATAAAACTTTATTTACAAAAGCAAGCATCAGAATAGATTTGCCTGTAGGTCATAGTTTGTTGACTTCTGAGTTATAATAATAACCATTTAATAGACACCTACCATGTGTTAGGTGCTTTACATGTATTACCTGATTTAATCTCTAAAGCTAGGTATTATTACTCTTATTTCACAAAAGAGTGAGCTGGGGCTCAGTGAGCCTGGGTCACTTGTCCAATCACACGCCACTGGTCAGTTGGAAAAGCCAGGATTCATACTGAGGATGAGCTGACCCAAAAGCCTATGGGTGCTTCCTGCACTAGCAAAATATCTACAAACTATTACCAAACTATTTACAAAGTTACTGAAAGTAAAGGAACTTCTCATTAAGTGAAAAACTAATACATAAATATTACATAAACAGTATGCTCTTAACCATATATTTTTTAAATGCTCAATAAAAGCTTGGAGGGATATATATACCAAGATTTTAGGTGATCACTTCTGAAGGGGTATGATTACAGATTATTTTTGTATTCATATACTTTTCTCTACTTTCCAAATATCCTACAATGGGCACTTGTAACTTTTATGAAAAGAAAAATTTAACCTTATTTTTTAAAAAGTATGGGGACCAGTAGGTGCACAGAGGGAGAAGCTGTTTAATCTCAGTGATTTCTGAAGTGGATATAGATGTCCCATTATGCTGAGAGAGGAAAATATAAAAATTTCTATTCATATTTATTTACCTTTAAAAAATATGAACAAATTATACCAACTCAATACTCAGAATGACCCCAGAACCCTCCTTTAATGCACATGCCATGGCCACGTGCCTAAGGACATGGAATTCCATTAGGAAAGTGAAAGTTCTCACCAAGATGGCTTCACTGTGGAGCCCACTCCGTGTTGCTGATTTCATTGCAGTACTGTAAATTATATCGCCACCTATCGCATCTTGTGCATACCCAGGTAAACTACAGATCACATTGTCTAAGGTCTATTTTAAAATGGACAAAGATGTTAAAAGATTCCTGAAAATAAATACCCAGGTAAAAATAATACTAATAAAGGCACAAGCTGATATGTCTATGAGTTCCTTTTCATCCACATTACAATGGTATTCTACCATGATGACTTTCTAATCTTATCACATAAAAAGTCAGCCAAAAAGAACCATTTAAATTACAAGAATCCTATTAGAAATTTGAATTTACAGCCACTGTTACTAAGACAATGCATACACCCTAAAATATACATGCATTGGACTTTAAGAGTGCAAAGCATCCAGAATACAGAATTTTTTTAAATGTCTCACTCTTCCTGCCATGGTTACATCACTGTAATTATAGATAGCTATAATATGGCAATATGGCAACAAATCAAAATGCATTCTTTGTCAGAAATACATTTGGAAGGCACACAAAAATATTTGTGTGGGGAAATTTAGGGGAATGACTGTGAGAACACATTATGTAGTATCAATGTTTTGCCAGGCATTTGGATAAAAGTGCAGATGTTTCCAACATGTCTCATTTTTACAGATTTGAGGTATTTCATTCCGATGCCTCATACAGTTGTGCAGGTTGCATACCCCATGCTCTGGAAGGCATCGTTGACATTGTAGTCTGTGACGTGTGCCCCTGACATTGTGCAGTGCACATTCTGGGGGCCCTGATGTAGTGACCCAGAATGACTCATGTGAAGAATTACTTTTATGTGAACCATGGAAGGAAGGTTATATTAGAGAAGATTCAGTCTCAATACTGTAATAGTAATTGTGTTTTACAGGAACACTGTAAAAACATAACCACTAGAACTTTAAAAAGATTCCAGAGAGCGCTAGGGGGATGCAGGGGGGAAAAAAAAAAGATTTCCAGATTGAGGTTGTAAAGATAGCATCACACAGGAAATGCATGCACAGCATCATTTGCAAATGGGTTGTTGCAACAAAGAAATATAAGCTAGGGGCACACATAGTGCCACAGAATATCACTGATGTGATTATATATAAGGGAGGAAAGGAAATTTGAGTAGTAGAATGTTCACAAGGCCTCATAATGATATGTGATATGACCATGAACTTCTTTTGGAAGAAACAATGTACTTGAAATAGTTGTTGAACTTGAAGATGGGTCATATATTTTTCCTTTACAAAGAGACAGGGTATCAAATTTGGTGACCCTTTTTGTGATGACAAGTTAACTCTCAGCAGTGTGCTACAGGTAGATATTTTTTGAAAAATAAACACATTTAATCTGACCCTTCAAGGTAAAGAGTGAGAAATTAACTTGCTTTTCAAAGAAATTCATGTGTTTGAAGAGTGTTTTTGAAAACATTTCCATCACTGTGTGATTTTCTTGCCATTATAGTTGGTATATCAACTATAACAACATTCACAGATGCACACTTAAACAGAAGTCTCTAGCATGCTTAAAAATCTTCCAAATGAAGTTTCAATAGGTTTTGGACCCATTTGTTTAAAAATGTAAAAATGAAATATCTTCCAATTAGTTTGCAAGAATAACTGCCTGACATCAGGAAGATGGAAATTTACTAGCCCAATTTCAACAAAAGCCTTTGCATAATTGGTAGATGGCATTGAAAAATGAGAATCATGATCTAGGAAACAGAGCCACCAATGCACTCTTCCATTTGGATCGACACCTCTTTGTGAGGAAGCTTTTTCAACTGTGACAGCTATTCAAACCAAGTATTTTAAAAAAACAAAAAACAAAAAAACCCTGAACTTAGAACTATGATATCTTGCTGTATCCTCAAGTATTAAGATTTCAAAAATAACAAAGCATATCCAATCTTAATGCTTATTTCAAAATATTATTAATAATTTCAGGGGCAGCAAAGAAGGTTTTATAATATAAACAATTTAGGATATTGCTGTTTCATTTTTATCTCAAACCTTTAAATTTTTGTACATATTGTATAAGATAATACATATATAAATTCCATATATATTTTTGTATATATATTAAGTGTATAGATTATAGTATAGTCATACATAAATGTATAAATTAATAATACACAAATATATAAAATTATAAACAAATATGCATGTAGTAAAAAACAAGTCAGGATTTTCATCCCATTGGATTTGAAGTGAGGCAGGGGCAGGTATGGGCTTACAAAGGGGTAAACTTGCACTAAGCCTTAAAGTAAGAGTGGCACCAACATCATGGTCACAGCTACATCGTTGTTGGAGAGATATAGATTTCTTTATCTGACCTTAATATACATTCAGAATCATATGGGAGTGAGCTTAGAAGAAAGGAGAGGATATTGTCATCCTGCAACTCATTTTTCTGCATTATAGAGGGTGGAAGTAGAATTATGTTTGAGAAGAGTGAACCTCAATCTTCAGCAATGATCCTTTTTCCATTTCTGAGGGGGGAGATTAAGGAGGGAGCTGCCTGCTCTCCCGGGGATGCCTCTCCATGCTTTGAGGGCCATTTCTCATGCCCTTTGCAAGGTGAGATGACTCCCTTCCTTCAAGATCCAGCTCAATGTCCCTCCCACAACGCTTCCTCTGTGTTGGACGTTAGTCCTACTTCCCTCACCGTGCATGGTCAGCAGCACGTATGTGTCCCACCTGCTAAGCTCCGGCAGTTCTGAGGGAGGAGTGTCCACAGTGTCTAACCGTAGGGGCCAGCACTCAAGGAGACCTCAAGGTGAAAGCCCAAAATCACAAGAGAAGACGTGAGGTCAAGACTGGGAAGGCAATAACGAGCACCAGTCGCAGGAGGAGATGGGAGAACGAGCAGTGAGCCGAGAGGTGGAGACTGTTACGAGAAGGTGGAGAGGGGGGAGGTACGTCCTGCTGTAGGACAAGAGCGCCAGACACTCTCCACCCGGGCCGGCGCTCCCACACCCCTGTTATGCAATGTTGGAGGGAGGAGGAGACGAGCTCCATTCATATATTCATTTGTCAAATGTGTAATAAGTTTCAGATACCGGACCATGCTGGCCCCACTCTACTTGACAATGTAGTTATTTCTGTTCTTGTCTCCATTCTCCTGCTCAATATGAGCTCCTCTAAGTCAGACTTTTTATTCATCTTTGCAACTTCACAGTGTCTAAGATATAGGCACTCAGAGATTTGATGAAGACAGAATTTGTGAGTCCTTTATGAAGCTAAGGGACATAACATTATCTTCCACTGCTTTTACCACAAGATCTAACATTCAAGAAGAAGTTGGCTTGAATATGGTTTGTAACTATCCAAGGATAGCTCTCCCTGCACCCTTACCCAGACCATTAACTTGTGTCTTCACATCAGACTAACTTGGAATACTTGGAAAGAGCAAAAGCAATAATGCAGTGAAAAGGTCCAACATGTGTTCCTTGTAGCTACCTTTATCTTGCCCTCTGCTCTGGCCTGACAATTTGTGGGGCTTATACCAGAAATCAGTCAGGCTATTTGGGGAAGGGGTCCTATTTGTCAGGATGTACAGCGTTTGGAGGGCTGCATGGAGAGCAGTGAGGTGGAAAGAAGGCAGGAAAGAAGGAAGAGAGAAAAGAAGGGAAGAAGGATGGAAGAAAAAGGAAGGGAGAAAAGAGGGGAGAAAGGGAAGGAGGAGGGAGGGAGGAGAGAGAAGGAAGGAGAGACAGAGGGAGGGAACAAAGAGACAGAGGGAAGAACGATTTCCTCAGTCAGCTAGCCAATGGAATCACCCTAATCATCACTGATGAAGCGAGTCCATCTTGCATGTGACTGCTCCAACACAGCCATGTTTTTTTTGTTGTTTTTTGGTTTTTTTTTTTATTTTTATTTTGGCATATTATGGGGGTACAGATTTTAAGGTTTCAATAAATGCCCATTTCCCCCTCCCCCCATAGCCATGTTTTTAAGCCTCTCTCTGCACCTTTAGTCCTGCTGCCCCTGCGTCTAGAATATCCTCCCTACACCCACCACAGGTCAAGTTCCTTTCTTCCCTTTCAGGAAAGTCCTGAACACCTTTATTGATATGTCACCTAAAAGTGAGCTCTGTATTCAATGCCATCATTATCACCCAAGGAACATATTAAATCCAGATTCCCAGCCTTTACCCTGACCTACTGATTCTTTGGGAGGTTGTTCTTATATACATTGAAGTCACAGAAGCTGAATTCCATTCATTCAAAAAGCTTACATGAAGCACTCGCTGTTCGTCCCACGCTGTCCTAGTTTTCTACTACATGCTTTCACTGTGTGTAACAGTCCTTTACCTTACCCCACTACTACGTTGTAAGTTTCTTGGGAAGACAGTTCCCCTGTATCACTGAGATGCTTGGCACAGACAAGCTTCTCAATAAATGTTTGTAGGTTAAATGAATAATCAAACTAATGTTTCTATGTCCCCAGAGAGGCTGTATTTTTGCACCTAAGAGCTTTCGTTCGAGAGTTTAATACAGGGAGTCTGGCACAAGTCCCAGGACTGAAGGCAGGGGAACAGATATAGTCCATCAGAGCAGAACTGTCACTTCCATGGGCTGCATAGCTTATTTCCATCACATGGCTAAGAGAAAAATCAGCTTTTCTGAGGACTACATAAGTCCATTATATTGAACTGACCATCAACTAAAGATCTTAAGTATTTTTCTTCCATGCTAAGTCATGCCTTTCCTACCTCTTCCACTGGGCACTGGTGAGAAACAGACTTTGGAAGGAATGAGATACAGAAAGGAATGACAGTCTTTGCCTTCCAGGGGCAACAGTGTTACAGGATCGTTTATCCTGTAATATTTTTTTTATTAGATTGAGGATGTCACAACATACAATAATCTTTTTGATACTGATTCTGTTACACAATGTTTTTATGGCCCTTCTCAGCTTCCCACCCTTAGAAGCTCAGAGAATGTCCTCTATGCTCCACCAAAATCATTGTTTAAAACTGTTAAGTAGCGCAGGACCAAGGAAAGAGCTTTCCCTGTGCCTGGAAACAAAAATTCAGCTCTGGTTCAATGGAAACATTTAATAAGTCCCTACTTTGTGTACTAGACACTCAGAGATTAATCGGGCACAACCAGAATCTTCTAAGAATGTCCTGAATGTGGCTGTGACAGGGACACAGCACACAGGTACAGTGTAACATGGCAATGACCATTAGCCTGTATGTCCAGATCATGTTTCTCCCCTGGTCCTCCAAGATCTTTGGAGATCTGTCTGTCAAATCCAAGGCATGCATGGAGAGAAGCCAAGGCTTGTTTGGAATCTAGGATGGCAAAATATTTCAGAGATTACGATTCCCTTTTGCCTTGGGCTACATCTGTCCAAATTGAATTTACTCAAACAACGGGATAGCTATTACAGCGGTACTCTTTTAGCACAGTAATCTAATGAGATGGCTTTGGATACTATTAAAAGTTAAATCAGTCGATAAATGAAATATTAAAATCACCAGAGAATTGGCCCGATATACAAAATATTAACACTGCAAGCGCTAAATCAAGCGCTGAACATGAATTCAGCCAAAGCCCTTATAACACGACTGTGGACTCTGTCCTGAATTTTGGAGCAGTGCCCGAGGAGAGCTTTCCAAAAGCTCAGTTCTTCCTCTCACTGGAGCCTTGGAGTAAGGGAGCTCTACATTGAGGGTTCTCTCAGGACACTAGACACTAGAAAACCTGTTCTGGGAGCCCAAAACATTTAGAAGATGATGCACCAAATCACAGAGTAATGTGACAAGTGCTTTATCTATTAATCATCTCACTCCTCACTAAGCCATGAGGTCCTGAGTCTTACTCTACTCCATATGACCAGTTGGAGTCCCCTAAGAGTGACATCCTTCAAGGTGCAGTTCAAACTCCACCTCTTTCCAGAACCTTCTATGATGCCTAAGACAGAATCATTATCTCCTCCACAATTAACCTCTCCTCCCAGGAATCTTGTAAAAGGATCTTCAGGTGGTGTGGGCTAGTGATACAGGGAATAATAAAATATGATAATAAAAAGTATGATATTAAGCTAGTTACCAGTAGGAGACTGATGCTGGAACTCAAGGGGGATGGGGAAATGGTATAAAACACAACCCTCACCATTATCCACTGAGGGGCAAGGGAGCTGGAGTATTTATGCATGGACTTCCAAAAGTACTTACTTGAGGGCTGCTCCTGTGGTCTACCTGCCCCTCTAAACTGCCACATGCAGGCAGAGCAGCCTTCTGTGGTTCCAGGAAAAAAAATATTTAGGCACAGGATTGAATTATGTCCACCCCCCTACAAATTTTGTATGTTAAAGTTCTAATCCCCAACGTTATTTTAGAAATAGGACTTTTAGGAAGTAATTAAGTTTAAATGAGGTCATAAGGAGAGGATCTTAATTTGATAGGACTGATGGCTTTATAAAAAGAAGAAGAGAGATTCTCTTTCTCTACTCCCCTCCCTCTTTCCCCCCCTCCCCCACAGGCACATAAGAAAGAAAGGGGGGAGAGGAGAGAGAGAGAGTCTTGAGCTCACAGTCTTGTTACTGTCCCACTTACAAGACTGGGAGCTTAAGGGCAGGGGCCAAGCAATGCTGTCCTCCCTGAGCACCAGCCAACAGGAGAAAAGAAGCAGCACTTACTGAGTACCTACTATGTATCAGGCACCAAGTCGGACATTTTTAAATATCAACTTTATTAAGATATAATTTATATACAATAATATTCACATACTTAAAGTGTATGATTTTGTGAATGTTGACCAATGTGTATTCCCATTCAACTATCACCACAATCAAGATATGGAAACATTTCTATCACTCAAAGATTCCCTTGTGCCCCTTCCAGATCAATCCCAGGCCCCAGGTTATCATTAATCTGCTTTCTGTCACTACTGGTTAGGTTTGTCATTCCTAGAGTTCCATATGTCATCACGCAGTCTGTGGTCTTCTGTATCTGGCTTCTTTCTCTCTGCATTTTTGAGAGTCATCTATGTTGACACATGCATCAACATGTTCACTCTTTTCTTATAAATAAGTAGAGTTTCATTGTACAAATATACCACTATCTATGTACTCATTCACTTCTTGACGGACTTTTGAGATTACTTTCTGTTGGGGTTATTAGTAATTAAAACTGCTATGAATGTTTGTGTATAAGCTTTTATATGGACATGTTTTCATTTACGGCTAAGCTTCTAAGTAGAATTGTGAGATCACATGGTGTGTGTTTAATTTTATATGAAATTATATGCTAGACATTTTTAATCCATCCCATTTGCATTGTTGACCACTCAACAATGAGTGTTGTTATTCTTGCTTTGTGAGTACACTGAAGCTCATAGCAGGTAAATGACTTATCTAAGTTCATATGATCGGTAAGGGTGGATATGGGACACTCTCTCAAGTTGATCTCACCCAAAAGCTTGTGTTCTTTCCATGACACCATCTTTCTTTCCTTTGTTGACCCAACGGAAGAAGGACTTTATGTTGAATCCAAGAAAATAGGCAAAGATATAGGTTACTTATATCCTTCTAATCTCTAAATTTATCTGGTCCAGGAGAGCTTGAGTGCCCAAGTTGGAGTGAGACAACCCCAGACAGGTAGGAAAGGTGGTTACAGGGGCAGGGAACCTGGCTGGGCCTCCCTAGGCCAAATACAAAGACATCACCACTCACTACACAAGCCATTGAGAGGACATGAGCAGCTGATATCTGCCAGTGTGGAGTTCATAGTTTTGAAAACCATAAGTGATTGCTTATAGTCTGTCAGGCTGAAAATGTGACCAATTAATGATAAGCATAAAGGAGATGGTTGGTTTTTTTTCAGTCAGTGTCTGAGAAAGGGTTTTTAAGTCTTAATATCCTGGAAGCCAAATAATGTTAGGGTAGCATAGAAGATCAGCCCAATTGCTGACAAAGGCAATCTAATCAATTAAAACCTGGTAAATAACACTCCACACAGACTTTCAAAACGATAAACAGGAGAATCAATTCACTGGAATAAGGAAATAAAGGAACCAGTGAGGGCTAAGGTCAAATCTTTAGCAGAATTCTTCAGGGAGGAATTGGCCTACATGGCAAATCTATTGCTGCTAAGGCTGCAGACTTTGGCTAATGCCCAGAATAGAGGCTGTTAAAAATGCATTAAGAGGGTCATGTTTACATTTCTATAGTCGACTGAAAGTCTCTGTTCATATAAAATGGAGTACCCTCTGTATATTATAGTCTTTAGTGCCTGTCAATAAGAGATAATGTGTTTGAATTTCACAGAATAACACTTCTCAGGAAAGTTAAAGTATTCCTAGAGTTCAAAGCTAGTGCCTGGGATTAAAATAGCAACAACAGCTAGTAGTCATGAATCTCAGCTCCTCACCCAGTTCCACCGCTGTCTCCCCGCTGCTTCAGCTCTCAGCCTTCCTCATGGGACACTCAAATGAAGAACTGTGTCCTGAAGTGCTTTGGAAATATGGGATACTGTGTGCACGGGAGATCTTTTTTCAAAAACAGATTGTTTAAATGTTGTCCTAGTCAGTTCTGACTGCTGTAACAGAAGGCCGTAGACTGGGAGGTTTAGACAACAGACATGCGTTGCTCACAGTCCGGAGGCTGAAGTCTGAGATCAGGCACCCGTGTGGTCTGGTTCTGGCAAGGGCCCTCCTTTAGGCTGCGGATGGCCAACCTATCCTTGCATCCCCACATGGTGGAGAGGGGACAAGAGAGAGCTCTTTGGGGTTCCTTCATAAGGGCATTAATCCACTCACAAGGGTCCAGCCTCATGACCTAATCACCTCCCAAAGACCCCACTTCTTTCCTTCCTTCCTTCCTTCCTTCCTTCCTTTCTTCCTTCCTTCCTTCCTTCCTTCCTTCCTTCCTTCCTTCTTTTTTTGAGACACAGTCTTGCTTTGCTGCCCAGGCTAGAGTGAGTGCCGTGGCGTCAGCCTAGCTCACAGCAACCTCAAACTCCTGGGCTCAAGCGATCCTGCTGCCTCAGCCTCCCGAGTAGCTGGGACTACAGGCATGCGCCACCATGCCCGGCTAATTTTTACTATATATATTAGTTGGCCAATGAATTTCTTTCTATTTATATTAGAGACGGGGTCTCGCTCTTGCTCAGGCTGGTTCCGAACTCCTGACCTCGAGCAATCCACCCTCCTCGGCCTCCCAGAGTGCTAGGATTACAGGCGTGAGCCACCGTGGCTGGCCATGACCCCACTTCTTAATACCATCAATTTAAGGGGTTAGGATTTCCACATATGAATTGTGAGGGGACACGGACATTGATTACACAACCAATGCCAAATGTTTTTCTGTTTATGTTAATGATTGAATGGTTATTATTAATTGTTGAGATGTAGTTCTGAAAGGTGGATCACATGCATTAATCTCTCCCCCCTCAAAAGTTCATCAAAATGACAGTAAAGCAATTTAAAAAGTGTGAATCCACAGAGACAAGAAATTAGAAAAGGCTACGAATGGAAACAATAGAAGTCAATTTCTAAAGCTGGAGGAATGGCCAAGGGAAGGAAGGTGCACCCCAAGGACCACAGAGATGAATCCTGGCAGGCAATCACCTGAGAACTTGGGACAGACAGGCAGCAGGTCCACTGAAGGCAGGTGCAAGACAAGAGGCCGAATAAAAGGAAAAAAAAGAGGAAAATCTACATAGAGAGGGTAGTTGTGAGACGCCCAGACCACTGTCTTACTCTAAGAAGCCTTCCCTTCCACAGACATTTATTCACTGGACCAGATGCACAAATCCCAGGGGAGTAATACACAAGATAATTTATTTGGTTATGGGAAGAAAATATTACAACTTCTAATTATTTTGAAAAAGAAATGAAAATAAGTTCTACTAACATTTAATATACTGATTGGGAGCAGTGTACGTGTAGAACTCGTACATAAATGCACAAAAATAGACAGCAGGAATAAAGACTGTATTAATTCTAAAGAAACTGAACCAGAGGCCGGGCACAGTGGCTCACACCTGTAATCCTAGCACTCTGGGAGGCTGAGGCGGGTGGATTGCTCGAGGTCAGGAGTTCAAAAGCAGCCTGAGCGAGACCCTGTCTCTACTATAAAAATAGAAAGAAATTAATTGGCCAACTAATATATATATATATATATATATAAATTAGCTGGGCATGGTGGCACATGCCTATAGTCCTGGCTACTAGGGAAGCTGAGGCAGGAGGATTGCTTGGGCCCAGGAGTTTGAGGTTGCTGTGAGCTAGGCTGACACCACGGCACTCACTCTAGCCTGGGCAACAAAGCGAGACTCTGTCTCAAAAAAAAAAAAAACAAGAAAAAAAGAAAGAAATTGAACCAGAGGGGTTGCAGCCTCCCTGCCAGAGTGTGGGAGAGGGTTTGAAAAGAGGCATTACGTAAGGATCTGCATGCCAAATATTGGAACCTCAGACCCTTTCTCTGTCCGAGGAAGTACCTCCCATGTAGGGAATTAGAGGGTTCTTCTCTGGGGTATGTGATCAATGTGAGAGAAAAGACCTAATCATACTGACATTCAGGGAACTCCAATGACAAGGCCAGTTAACCACAAATTGTTAACAGGCCCTCTTCCCAACACAAAGGCAAGAGAAAGCTACGTTTCACTTTTAATTCTACTCTTAAGTATGAACAGATAATCAGAGATGAACAGAAATTTGAGAAAAGCCTCTAAGATGAGAGACAAGAACCAAAGTAAAGAACATGAAAGAAATAGATAATACTGGGATCAGGGGGAAAAATATAAAAAAAACCCAAAAATATATAATTAATGATCTTAGAATTATTTCCAGGGGAGAAATATATGTATAAGAAAAGCGACACACCTAATATATTATTTGATTCCGTGGCGCCCAATATTGTTATAGTAATAAATATTGACTTTTTGTGAAATAACTATATTGGAAGAATGGAGGGAAGAAAAGCAGGTAAGTGGGCAACAGTTTATAGTAAAGGGAAATTCTTTCATACCGTAATTAGAAGTCAACAGGTAATGTTTTAAAATGATATGCTATGAAATGCAGTATGGGATTCTGGGAAGGTGGCAGAGAGCTGAGTGTGTCCCTTAATCTTCCCAAATCACCCCCTAAAAACACATGGAACAACCAAGATAACAAAAACTAAAACCTATATGCAACCTCTACAGCAAAACAAGGTGACAAGGTACTCCCATGAACCCCATTTTGTGAATGGGTGAGGACAAAGCAATAATTCAAGGTCTGTGTGCTATTAGTGTTATAGCAAGTGACTGGGAAAAGAACCTAGCGGCACACAGAGAGTTGGAGAATCAGCTTTTATTTTGCCAGTGGGCTCAGAGGAGCATGCCACCAAATTCTGAGCACCGCTTCCTTATTTCCCTCCAATCTTATACGTTTCTTGGGTTACACACAACCCATCAACTATGAGCACGCAAAATTATCCAATCAGCTGTGGGATTCAAAAGCATCCAATCAGCAGTAGGATCCAAAAGTATCCAATCAGCAGTAAGCTTCACATGTATCCAATCAGCAGTGGATTTTGCCTCATGAGGCTTTTCCCTATCATTAGCATCTGTGCCAAAGGAAGCAGGTAGAAGCAGTGGCAATTGGTGGAATTGAAAACTATCAAAGAACCAACAAGAATTCACTCAAAATCTCAGGATGCCAATTTTTGGAACTGAAAGGGGTATATACACTCCAATAGCAAGTGAGTCCTCTGTGTGATCTCTATAAGAAGCAGTCTGGGACCTAGGAATGCTCAGAATTAATGAGCTAAAGTTGTTTTCCAGGAAAAAGCTCCACAGGAAAAACTGCTAGAAATGGAACCCACATTGAGAATAAGGACAATAAAGGGAAAAAAATGAGGCCTCGATAAAATTGGGAAGGAGAACAGAGCCAGGAACGCTTAGAAGACAGTACGTCTACCTTCCACAGAAGTAATAGAGAGGGGACTCTCCAGCCACAAAGTTAGAAAACCCCCCTTATAACTGTTCGAGAAAACTAATTTCACACAAAAAAAGTGATCATTGCAATGGATCAAGGCCGAACATTATGCAAAACCACTGAAAGGAAAAGGAACAAAGGGAGCACGACATCCCAAAGGGTAATAAATCACACCAGAAAGGCAAACTCACAAAGTAGATGAACATTATAACATAATATCTCAAAATGAGCTAAAATATATTTAAAAGTGGCATAAAATCTGAGACACCCAGTATCTAAACCAAGTTCTGCCACCGTGTGCCTTGGCAAAATGGTTTTAATTCCCTGTGGGGAAACAAGTGCCTATAACATGGGAACATTTAACTAGGAATTTAGATGTTAAAATATATAGTAGTTGAGTCTAAAGTCTGGGTTTGATTACTGGGCAAATCTACTTCATAAATAGTTTTGCAAGGGAAAATTTGATTACATTTGATTAACTAAAATGGAATGTGTAGAAGTGGCCAGCATTTTATCAGGTACAGAGGAGATGTGCAAAAAAAAATTATTTATAGTAATTATTAATAGAACAATCAAGCAAGGCCCTCAGCAAATGACCTGAACAATAACCACTGAGGGGCCCTTGGCCAGATCTGCTCCTTAGCTGACTAACTGTCCATGCATAGCTACTGTAGGGCCAGCAGCCCCACTCATTTGTGAGGGTTGAAGAACAGACGAAATAACTCATCAGTTCTCATGCAGCACCACGCGTCTGCAGAAAACAAGCCAAGTTCCTGCGACCAGAGGCTGAGAGGATCGTAGCCACACAGAGTTGCAAAGTGGGGCCAGTGTGTGACCAACTCAATTCTCCTTGGGATTTAAACACTGATCAGCTTCCTTTGGGCATTTCAGAGGCTGCTGGGATGATGGTTTTCTCTTCACCGATGGGGAAATTGACCCTGGCACGTGTTCAAAAGGAAATTTTCTTTCGAAAGAGTGTCATCGTCAACTCATGCTGCCATAACAAAATACAAATGACTAGATGGCTCAAAAACAACAAATACGCATTTCTCACAGTTCTCAGGGCTGGAAGGTCCAAGATCCAGGTGCCAGCTGATTTGGTTCCTGGCTAGGGTTCTCTTTCTGGCTTGCAGACAGGCACCTTCTTGCTGTGTCCTCACATATCAGAAAGAGAGAAAGATAGAGCTCTGTTGTCTCTTCCTCATCCTATAAAGGCATCAGCCCTATCGGATTAAGGTCCCACCCTTATGACTCACTTAACCTTAATTACAACCTTAAAAATCCTATCTCCAAATGCAGTCACCTTGGGGGTTGGGGCTTCACACATGAATTGGTATGTGGAGTGGGGGATGGAACTATGCAATCAGTAACACGGGCAGTCCTAACAATAGGATAGTGACACCTTACCCAGGTGCAGTATTTTACAGTTTACAAAGCGCTTTCACACCCCAATTTTTTTTTTTTTGTCTCACTTTATTGCCCAGGCTAGAGTGAGTGCCGTGGCGTCAGCCTAGGTCACAGCAACCTCAAGCAATCCTGCTGCCTCAGCCTCCCAAGTAGCTGGGACTACAGGCATGTGCCACCATGCCCGGCTGATTTTTTCTATATATATTAGTTGGCCAATTAATTTCTTTCTATTTATAGTAGAGATGGGGTCTCGCTCTTGCAGGCTTGAGCCACCGCGCCGGGCCTCCCAATTTTCATTTGAATCTCTCAGCAAAAGGTAAACGGTAACAGGATTATTACCTTGCATTTGCAGATGGAAAAGTCTCAGGATTTTTTTTAAAAGGTGCAATTAAACCACCCAGCTTTCTGCTTCATTTTAGAAACCTCTTAATTTAATATTAATACATATATAGGTTGGATCTTTCTAAGAGAAGAAAAAAAACCACATTAAATATATATGGTAAACTCATTTTACCATTCTAGCAAAGGAGATTTGGGAAAGTCGAATAATCATTTTCTCTTTCTCTCATTATTTCTCTGTTGCCTTCTTTTTTGTCTTATCTATCTGCTGCTAACAAGACCCAATTTTCAACCCAATGCTTCATAAATTACACAGGGTACAGGAAGTTTTGCCCTTTGCAATATATCTCAGATCTTACGTGGCAAACTGGGAGGCCTGTCTGGCCCACCTGGCCAAGGCCACATGGTTGGGTTATGTTATGCACAGTCACTTGTAGGACAGAGGTCAGGGTTTTAAAAAAGTGCTTTGTAAGCTGTAAAATGCTGCCCACCCCCAGTCCCATACTCACTGGGGCAACAAAGCCTGTTCAAAATAACTCTGCACTCAAAACCAGCTGACCACCTGGCAGACAGGAAGATAAGCCGCAGGGGTTCCAGGTCAATTTTTGGAAAACACTCTGGCTCCTTCTCCCCAACCCCTCAGTTTCCACTCAGGCCCTACCTTGGCTTAGCTCCTGTTCAGGGCCCTGCTCTTCCCTTCTTAGTCTGACAACTGCACTTGGCCTCCCTGACTTTCCCAAGGAAGCCCTTGCAAAACGCACACCTCAAAATACTTGTCTTGAAACTTATCTTGAAGAATAAAAATAGGATCTATCAGTAAGTTTGACAAGTCTGAGTTAACAGAGTTAGACATGTTCCCTAACTGCAGGCTTTCTCAGAGCCTTTGATGGTATGCAGATATGCTGATATGCTATGAGAAAAGCCTTAGGTTGTGTGCTTTTCCTGAACTTACTGTTCATGGACCCCTTTTCCTGAAGAAGCACCTCTTCCCATCCTCTGTAGCTGGTGGTACTAGGCACACAGTCTGTGAAATGCGGTGCTAGGGACATACACAGGGCATGACCTCCTTCCACGCCTGTTTGCAGGTCACACACTCAGCCTGTCCCGCATTTGCCCGAGACCCCTCCTCCCACCACGACACTCAAAAAGACAAGAGTATGCAGACTGGACGGGCCTTTCGTTTGCTGAATGTCAATATCCTCCTGTGCAGGCAGAAGCCCTGCAAGCCGCTGGGCCTCGGCTGCAACGAGGAAGAGCAGCACGGCAGAGCTCTGTTATCAGAGCATCCCCTGTGTTTATCAGGAAGAGGCTTTATTAACAGGAAAAAAGAAACAATTCGTTATTGACTCGCCCCAGTAATTCACTGCCCTCCTGCTCTGCTGCTCGGAAAGCCTATCTCGACTCTGTCAGCCGGGCAGGGGAGGCTCTAACGGGGCCTGAACGGAATCAGAGACAATTGATCGTCGTGTCTGCCGCTGGCTCTCAGCCTGTGACAGTCATTAATCAGGGGTTTTAGGGGCAGCTAGGGCTGGCATGAGTTTATCAATGAAGTTCACTGTGGAAAGTCTTGAGAAAGTTTTCGTGTAGGTTAGACACGGACATGCGAGTTTGTTCTCAACCATGTTCACCACTGAAGAACGCGGTGAGGCAGCGGCGGGTCTCCAAAGACAGTCCCACCTGGCCAGGTATTCACAGCCTTGTGTAGACCCTTCCCTCCCCTTTCGCCTCGCCTCTGAGCTGCCCCTGATTCGACTTCACCGACAGGATGCCGCCCACGGGTGCTTTCCGTTCCAGGCCTCCGTCTGGCGAAGACCTGACAGCCTCTGCTCTTGCGACATGGGGATCCCTGAGCCACCACGTACGGGGTCCGGCCACCCTGCTGGAGAGAGCGTGTGGGCAGCCCGTGTGAGTGGCCGCGGGAGACCACATAGAGAGACACAGTGTCCCGGCTGGGCCCAGCCATCCGGCCACCCCAGCCAAGGCCCAGACAGGCGAGGAAGCCGTGTGAGCCGTCCCGGTCCCGGCACACGTCATATGGGACAGAGACGAGCCGTCTCCATTCACCCTGCCCTCACTCCTGGCCCACGGAATCGTGAGAAATGATAAACATGGTGGCTTCCAGCCAGGGTGTTCTGGGTAGCTTGTAAGCTACAATAAAAATATAAAACTGAGAAGCAGTGAGGTGCGTGGGTTTGGAGTCAGAGGACCAGAGAAACGAGCAGACGGAGCCTAAGGTGTGCCAGCTGCGGGGGTGGAGGCAGACAGGGGAGCAGGGACAAGAACCAGCCCAGGGAGGGGATCTCCTCGTGGGGGTTCGGACTCAGCAGAGAGAATTCCTGTCTGGCCATGCCCGGGACGCTGAGCAGGGAGAGAGGGAGGAGAGGGTGTGCATGGAGAGTGAGTGCAAACTCCTAAAATTCCCCCCTCTAGTCCTGGCATGTGATTCAATTGGGCATTTCAATCCTGTACCTCCCAGCCCTTGGGGAGTTCGTTCTTTGTCAGGGTGAGGCCAGGACCCCTTTCAACAGTGTAAGGAGGGTGGGGTGCCCAGTGAAGAAGCCCTGCAATCACCTTCCCCCTGGGAGTTGCCATCCCAGTGCCCTGGGGTACAGGCCCAACCTGCACAGTATGTGGGGTGCTCCCGGGACAGCCCCTAACCCGGGAAAGGGCTCAGAAAGAGCTGCGAGTGGGAGGAAGCCTGCCCGTGAGACCCATCCCTGTCCTGCTCAGGCCAAGGGTGAGACAGAGGAGTCACTCAGCCACTGAGACCAGGTGCACAACCAGGCCCTGGTGGCCCTTCCCGTGGGTGACTTTTGAGAGCCATGACAAGCACTCACCCCCACTTTCTGTGGGATGTGGGGCAGCAAGAACCAAAAACCATCCAATGTCATTTTCGTTACAACAGTGATGCTATACACTATGCTTGGGTTCCCCGGGGCAGCTCACAACAGCCTTAGAGATCCGTAGAAAGTGCTAGCACACGACTGTCGATGGATGTGTAGTGAGCACTAACTGGAGCAGCTCTGCTGAAGTGTTTTACTTGCACTATCTCCTTTCTCCTCTGCAATAATCCTGTGGGGTACACACTGTTACTTGCCGTATCTCACAGATGCGGAACCCAAAACTTAGGACATACCCAACCTACAGATAGTATCAGAGTTGCTGTTCAAAACAATTCAAAGTTGGTTCTCTATGTACAGTGGTAATTATCACCGGTAATACAATGACTACTAAAATCAATAGTAAAAACTGGCGGGTTTTTAAGAATCCATTTCTGTATGGTTTGGCCGAGCTGTGGGTCACTCTGGACAAAAGTGCATTTGGCTGTGAGAGGGGCCCCCAGGAAGGGGACCTTGGTCACTTAACTAAGTGGTCCCACAGAGGCCCTCTGAGAAGCCCCAAAAGCTGCAGAGTTGAGCACCTACAGGGTCCCAGTGCTCTATGTCCTCACACCATTCACACACACACACACACACACACACACACACACACACCCCTCTGCAAAGTAGAAACTGATGTTCCTTTTACAGAGGAGGAAACGCTAACAAGGTCACCAGCAGGAAGTGGCCCAGCTGCACAAGAACGCTGAGAGTCTGCGTCCCCCAAACCCACCCAGGCTCTGCCTCTACCAGTGACCCAGGTGGAGGGTGGGCACACCTGGTTCTAGTTCTGATGGCCCAGAAATGTTCAAAACCGAACGTGGGGCCCCTGGCAGCACAAGTTGCTGCGCTAAAGTAGGCGGTGTGGGCTGGTCTACCTTCTGTGTCTCTTAAAACCTGTCTGGACCTGGTTACACTGGGGAAACCAAGGCAGCTTAGCAGACACCATAGCCATGAACACATTTTTTTTTCCATCTAATTACTGAGTGCCTGTCCCATGCCAGGGCACTGGTTGGCAAACATTCTCTATTACATTAAATCCCCACGACAAACCTACAACATGGATATTATTATCCCCATTGTACAGCCAAAGAAACTGATGCTCAGAGAGATTAGGTAACATACCCGTGTCCATCCCACTCCAAAACCTGCGTCCCTCCCACTCCAGGACGCCAAAGGGATAAGAACACACAGGTGAATCCTCATGCGCCTCTCTGAAGTCGATGGCTGCTTGATTCCTGTCTTTTCAGGTAAGGAAAGTCAGACAGACTCAGCAAGGTTTATGGCTCATTTAAAGTCCCCAGTTATGAAGTGAAGGGTTTAGGATTGGAACCTGAGAGTCATTTCACTCCTCCAAGGGCAGGAACCACGGCGCATTCTCTTTTGGCATTTTGCCTATCCGTGTGCCTTATCCAAAAAAGGATGACGCAGGGAGCGGTGAGCCCCAGGCAGGGGAGAAAGGAGACCGGAGAAGGAATACGCACGACTGTGGGCGAGAGCACGGCGCGCCCGGCAGCGTCCTGTCTGCCCTCCACCCCACATCCCAGGGGATGGGTCCTGCTTCCCTGCTCCGTGTCTCTGGCACTGAGCGCTCCTTTCTGCACACGACCTTTTCCCCAGTTAGGGTGGCTTTTGTCACCCTCTGATGGCCTATCTGCAGCTTTTCGCCACCTCCTCTATTCTTTTCTGGCTTCCAGAACATCTATGTTTCCCACAGCCAATAATTTTGCTGAATATCGAATTCGTCTTCTGTCTTGAAACGAAGCCGCATGGGGATGGGATGCAATTATCTCTCCATCTCAAGCCAGCCCATACGTTTGCCAGTGTGAACGCTGGGTTTTCCTCGTGGGCAATCTTAGTGTTTGGTGGAATTACATTCTGGGATGGTGGCCTGGTTTGACACCCTAAGCAACGAGCTGATACATCTTCTATCTCTTGGTCCACTTCAGCCGAAATGCCTGACTCCCTTCAGGAAGGGGAGGCTGAAGCCAAGCGCTCTTGCTGTGACCAAGGGTGACGCTGGCGTGTCCGCAGGTGGCGGCGGTGGAGACAGAGTCGCGACGGACTCAGATCGGCCACAGCCTGCAGGGGCGGGAAGCGGAGTGAGGGACACTCTCAGTGTAGACGGCAAAGGTGGACAAAGCGGAGCAGTGTCCGGGGAACGCATCCGACTCCAGGACGCACGTTTGTAACAAGGGCCCAAGGACAGAATTGGGGCACTTCCAGAACATGAATGGGAAAAAAAAATTACATCTTCATTTTCACTCATCTCTAACTGAAACGTAGATTTTCTGTCAACGATAACAGAAAGCAGCAAACTCCAGAGTAGTATTCACAGTACTCCAAGCTTTATGGAGTCATCATATCCCCCCTAAACATGGTTACTAAGTGTGTCAATAGGAAGCACACGTAGCGCTCAGTACCCTGAGTCATCGCAGCTGCGCGAACGCCCTCTCGGTTTCCCCCTTTGGCTCCTCACGTCACACTGGATCCAACCAGACCTTTCTCGTGCCCCTTCCAACACTGATTTAGCTGAAGAGCCTCATGGGGCCAACACGCCTATTCCTGCTTTCTAGCATCTTCTCACCCCTTTCACTACGGAAAGAAGAGATGGGACCTCGTTGTAGGCTGGGCTCCCCCAGAAGCAAGCCCTGAGACCAGGTGAAGGGCACCCTAGTAGAGAAATGGGGAGGGACTCGGGGAAGGGACATTGGCAATGAGGAGTGTGTTATCAAGCCAGTTACCTTGGGGGTAGTGGGGCTTAATCCCACTGGAGAAACCCAGGAGCCCAGGTAAGGGACACAGCTCAGAGGGGCAAGGGAGCCGGGGTACTAATACTCCACCTTCCCTCAGTCGGTGGGTGAGGGTGACAAAGGGGGTGGTGGTGATTCATTCTCTGGCGGCAGCACGAGAAAATCCACCAGCCTAGCAAGGAAGCTGGAAAATCCACCAGCCTAGCAAGGAAGCTGGAAGACACCAAAGAGCAATGGACAAGAGACCATGGCAGGGCACCAGCAGTGCCGCTACAGAGAACTAAGATTTGTTGAGTTCTTACTAGCACTCTCCAAACTTCCTTTCATCTTTACCATGTCACTGTAGGACTAGTATTGTTATCTCGGCTTCACAAAGACGGAAATAGAGTCTTCCTCCTCACTGGCCCAAGGTCAAACAACCAGTAACATGCAAAGCTGAGAACTGGTTAGCTCAGAGTACAGCTCCTTGATGTCTCCACTACATCCTGCTCCCGCTAAAGGCTCACACTGCCCTGGGACAGGGCCAGCTTCACAGGCGTGTGGCCCCTGCAGTCACACAGGGCCCAAGCTTCGAGGGCCCAGCGCTTGGTTTCATGCTCCGCGTTTGCACCATCTTGCAACTGAACTAATCTTCAGACGAGGGGCCCTTTATTTTCATTTTGCACTGGATATATCTGGTCCTGACTCACAGCCGTGCCCACTGAAGTTCTAATTTCCCTAAGAAACGCATCTCAAATTCTCGGCCGCTTAAAATCTGACCGACTCTATAGAATTAATTGCAAAATCCCTGCCACTTGTATAATGTAATAATTTTCCACCCCAAAGTTACACCAAGAATTAACAGGTGATAATGATTTTACAGCACACTCCCAGCAACAAAGACTAGCCAAATTCTTTCTCCAGGCCCTGGCTGTTACTTTAATCTTCTCACTTCTTCCCTGTGTCGCAGCCCAGCAGTAAATGACCTGCAATAAATCCAAGAAGCTGTGATTTGAAAGCTACTGAGGCCCAGCTAGAAAATGGATCTATATTTTCATTGAGAGGTGGTATCTAGGTTACCAGGGCCCAGCAAGAATTCCTCGATATTAAGGCTGTTCTTCTTTAAGACCTAAATCGACATCTCTACTGTCTCATCCAGGGACTTGTATTTTTTCTTTTAATCACCCATGCCTACCCTTTTTATCTAACCTTTCCAGACTGCTTGTTCTTTAAAGTGTAATGGCTGGATTATCAGACAAAGGTGATCATAAATGTGGTGTTGAAGAGGAACTAAAGGCCCAGAGATGGCCTGAACAGCTTAAAGTGTGCCCCACCCCACCCCAAGACCACACTCAAGTCACATGCTGGGACTGCAGCATTGCGCTTGGCACCTGAGACCCCTGGCCCCGACCCCAGATGGGCACATGAGCAATGTTCTATGATTCCACGAACATTTCCTGGGACCACTAGGATGTGTAAATGTATAAATACACACATTTACAATTGCAATTCCCCTTTCAGCTTAACCCTCTCTACTTATAGACTCATATATTTGATATAAGCTAAGTGTGAAGTTAGCTAAGTTTTTAACTCCAGTCTGCCCGGGAAAGTGCACAAACCCTTTGTTCTCTCCAGCAGCATCCCTGGAGAAAACCTAAGGGAATTCCTAAGGGAATACAGGTCCACAATCCCTTATCCTCAATTTCAAAATCAAAAAAAGCACAGTACCCTGAGTTTTTCTCAAATTATTTGGTTAAAACCTGACCTGAACCAAAGTAAATACTGTCTTTAATTATCCTTTTTAATGGGATAGCCTTACTTTTGCAACAGATATTCATGCTGTTGACAACAGGGACTACACCAGACCTACTGAAGCTGTTACATGATACAGGAGAGAGGCACTGTAACATCTTTCCTGATCTGAGCAAATCTAAGTTCCAAAGCACATCTGTTCCCTGGGGCTTCAGGCAAGGATTGAGCCCTTCCCTTCCCTTAGCATGGCAATCACGAAACACTCGCGGTTTAGGGTGCTGATCAGACACAGTCTCTCGTGCCAGAAACTGGGCGTCTGAGAAGAGGTGAGACACGCATATGAATGTTTATACCACAATGTAGGACATGATCGTGTCCAGTTAGGAGAGATTAGCAGGTATGCCACAAGGAAATAAAATTGATCAAAAAAAAAAAAAAATGGATGTGAAAAAGGGAAAGGCATGCAGGTGTGCAGAGGAACAAAGGCAGGAAGGGAAAAAGGCTGTAGGAGAAATACGGGATCGGGGAGCTCACTCTCACAGGAGCAGAAGGCCCATAGGAGAACAGGAAATAAAGTTGGAAAAGCCACCAGGGTCACATGGCAGAGGGCCTTGAAGGCCACACTGAGGCAAAGCGTGGCGGGGCGACCGGGACTGTCCAGGAAGGTGAACTCTGGCAAGGCTGAGAGAGCAAACAGGGGCCTGGCCAGGAGACAGCTGCAGGAATCCCACGGCAAGATGACCCCGTAGTGCACCAGGGTGTGGCTTTTGGAGTCAGGAAGAGGATAGATTGTAAAAGCGGCCATGGAGATAGCAGGGAAGGGCCAGGGAAGTGCGGGACCTGTGGTTTTCAGGACACAGGAGCAGGACATTCGAGCAGGGAGCTGGGTGGGCCCATGGTGCCCACGGGCTGGCCTGGCCTCCTCCCTGCCCGTCTGCACAATTGGCGCCCACACTGCATCTCCCTGGGCTGCAGGGAGTCAGGCCTCGGTACCATCAGCAAAACTCTTCTTCATTTGTATTTCTCTTCTAACCTACTCAGCGAGGCCTAATTATTTAAATCTCAATTAATCCCCGTAAGGGTGCTTGCATGAGAAGTTTGTTTAATTACCTCCCTTAAACTCCCCTGTTGCACATGGCCTTCTCCGGTTTATTGATCACTCAACCGCCAAGCTTCTCTCTCTGAGCTGACAGCTGGAGTAGCTGGAAGGAAATTCTGCAAGAGCAAATTCCAAGGGTCACTGTGCTCCTCCTTTTACTGTCCAGGTCACATAACAACAGAGAATGGGGCCCAGGACAGTCATCATAAGGAGTGGACGCATCAGAGTCCCATCATCAATGCCCCCCCACATCTGCCAGCAGCCCTGCCCAGTGCTACCCTCCAGGAGAGGCATTTCGTGTCCCCCCCAACCCCCCAGCCAAAGGATGCTTGTTCTCAAGCAGTTTGTTGCCCCACTCTGTGCCCCTTCAAATCCTGCCTTCTTCCACAGCCCAGTTCAAGCCCTCCCTTCTCTGAAATACCTTCCCTGCCCATCTCTTTTCTATCACCTTGACATTCCCAGCCTGGCTCAGTTCCTGGCCAGTTAGGTGGGTAATTTCACCATGTCAGACTGACCTCTCCCTCTTCTGAGCTCTCATGAGTTTTCTTGTAATCTCCCCAGTTCTTTGAACACAGTTACCTTCAGCATTGATTGTTTCATTAATTGAGACCACACATTCGCTAGGAGCAGAGGCGTGCCATGTTCTTGCAGCACCTTATAGAGAAAGTGCCCAGACATTGCTTCTTTTTGCACGTGTCCATATACATTAAAATTTGCCATTAACAACCTTTTGTATAAACCTAATGTTGTGTGACCATCACCACCATCTAGTTCCAGAATATTTCCATCACTCCAAAAGGAAACCCCATATCCATTAAGCAGTCACTTCCCATTCTTTTCTCTCCCCAACCCCTGCCAACCACCTATCTGCCTTCTGTCTGTATGAATTCGCCTACTCTGGATATTTCATAGGAATGCAATCATAAAATATGTGACCCTATTGCATTTGGCTTCTTTCATGTAGCATAACGTTTTTCAAAGTTTATCGGTGTTGGAGCATGTGTCTGTACTTCGGTCATTTATTCCATTGTATGGATATACCACATTTTGTTTATTCATTCATCAGTTGATGGACATTGGGGGTCAGACACTGCTTTTTGATTATCAATATTTGCCTCTGGTCTGTTTGCTAGCACCATGAGCATTTACCCTTTGCACAGCATACAGCACAGACGGCTCAGGGGCAGGTACAAAACATTGGAAAATAAGAAGACAGCCCCTGCAGAGCCCTTCAAGGTCAACAGAGCACTTTGGGCAAGCCTGTCTCACGCCATCTTAACAACAACTCTTGGAGGCAGGTCCTGCTACTTCCATTGAACAGAGGGGAACATGAGACTCAGAGAGAGAGGTGACTTGGGCAGGGCCACCCAGCTCCTAAACTGGAGAACTGAGACTCAGCCCTTATCCTCTGCCGCTATGCTCTCTCTGCTACGCTGTGCTGCGTTTCTGACCCCGGAGCACAGACAGACGAGAATCATGTTATTGCTCAGTGCAGCAGTTGTCTGTTCTTGAAGTCTTCCCTAGCCCAATCCTCCGACCCCAGCCTCCTCTTCCCACATTGTGTTCTGTGCTGACTTCTGTGTCGTCCTAATTTCTAGACCAGTGGGCTCCATAGTAGGTGTGTGCCTCCATGAGTCATCAGAGTGCAAGAAGAAAACACTAGAACATTCATGTGTATATTTGCTGTCTCGCCTTTTAACTTACTTTTTATGTTTGATAGTGAACACAATATATAATATAGTGTTCCATGCATATAACTTTTAATGAATAAAATACATATATTGAGAGTATACTCAAAACATTTTTATATTAAGGGGCTTTCAAACAAGGACTCTACTGCAGTCTAGTATGAGCTTCTTGAATTCTGATTCGAATTAATCTCTGGATTCACAACTCTAGGGAAGTACCTGACACATAATCTCTGAGCAGTAGAAATATCTTCAGGTGTTCAGTAAATATAAATTATTTAAAAAATTTTAAATGAATGGCTTCCAAAGACCTTTCCAGTCTTCTTATACTCAATTTCCTTATAGCAAACTGAAATCTGGCTTCTTACCTCTGAGTTTCTCCAGGAGGAGAAGCAGATTATGTTGCTCCTGTGACCTGTGGAGCAGCTTTGGTGAAATGGTCCTGACTGCATTGAGGGACTAGATGTGAGCTATATCTCTGCTCCATCCTAGCTCTGCAACTCTGAGTTCATTACTTCACTCACTGAGCCTCAGTTTCTCTATGTTGTCCACTTCACAATCTACAATGAAATCCCAATAAAACATATATGAATGTTTTCAGAAGATCACAAAACCTCATATATAGTAAGCATGAATTATTTTCTTCAACTATGTGACTTATGAGGCAAATAATGTTAACATAAAAAAATCAGTAACTTCTCCTTGTTATTTACCCAAATGAATTAAAAACACATTCACATAAAAACCTGCACACAAATGTTTATAACACCTTTTTTAAATAATTGCTAAAACCAAGGAAGCAACCAAGATGTCCTTCAGAACATGAGTGGGTAAACAAATGGCGATGCATCCGGACAACGAGATATTTTTCAGTGCTAAACAGAAATGAGCTATCAAGGCATAAAGACATGGAGGAACTTCGTATACATATAACAAAGCGAAAGGAGCCGTTCTGGGAAGTTTACATACTGTACGATTCCAACTATATGGCATTCTAGAAAAGGCCAAACTATCAAGACAGTAAGAGATTAGTGGGTTGCCGGGGTTAAAGGGTGATGAATAATAGGTGGGGCATTTTTAAGTGCAGTGGATTTTTAGACAGTGGACCTGCTCCGTATGCTATTACAATGGTGGATATGTGTCATTCTATTAAATGCATTTGTCACCCATAGAATATACAATACCAAGAGTGACCCATAACATAAACTATGGACATTGGGTAATAGTGATCTGTCAATGTAGGTTCACCAATTCTAACAAACGTACCATCTGGTGCAGGATCTTGACAGTGGATGAGGTTGGGCAGGGAGATTATTTGAGAACTGTCTATACTTTTTTAATCAATTTTTCTGTGAACCTAAAACTGCTCTAAAAACAAAAGCTTAATTTAAAAAAAAGTAAGCAAACTCTCCAGAACTTTTAATAATTGGAGCTCCTTTTTGATAAATTATCTTAAAAGGAAGATAGAAAATTATATACAAACACACTTAAAAAACACTGGGAAAAAATCATCTAACTGTTAGCCATGGTTGCCTCTGGGTGGTGAGGTTACAGATTACTTTTTCATTATCCTTTATAGTTTGCTATATTTTCTAAACCACCTATAATAAGAAAGCATATAATGCATTCACAATAGGAAATAACAACTTGCTATCAAAAAAAGTCAACCATTTTTTCTGAAGAAATATAATGCATCCTCTGTTTTGAAATTGGGATATATTTAAATTCCTCCATCAGTTCAACTGATGTTAAGGCCTACTGTATGCACAAGTCCTTGTTCTGGTGCTTATTTATGAGTTTAAAGATAAAACCAAGAAACAGATCCTGTCCTGGAGAAGTTCACAGCCCAGTAGAGGAATCAGAAGCAGCAGAACCCTGTCGGCCCATTGACTCATCAGCATTCACGGGGAGGCTTCAAGGACAGAGAGAGAGAGACCCCCTTGGGATGACAATAGTGGAGGCAGGGCCTGGGTGACATTAGAAAAGGCATAGTGCTGAAGTGGCATGTGAGATGGTCTTACGAGTCAGGAAATATCTGAACATCCGCAGTTTGGAGGAGGCTGTTTAAGGTAAACAGAACGGCACCAACAAAGGTGTCAAGCTGGGCAAGTGGGTGGCAAGAAAGCTGGGTGGCAACTGGGTGTCTAAGAAAGCCGGCAGCGTAACAGTTCTGCGGGACAGGTCCAGCTGCTTTGAGGGAAAGCTGGTTCTGACCCACCACGTGACGGCGGTTGGGTGCCACCATGAGCAGCTGTGTTTGACCTCTCAGGCCACGGGGAGCTACTGAAGGATTCGACAGGCCAGGGCACTCAGTGTGCGTTCAGCAGGTTACAAAATAGTATGGCTAGTAAGATCCCGGTTTTTTCGTAGAGTTAGTGTGTGTGTGTATTTTTAAGTACATGTGGGCTAATTTTTAAAAGTATGTATATATTACTTTCTCAATGGAGAGTGAAATAATAGTTATTTTCCTTTCAGAGGGGGAAAAAACCCTTTCTATCTGAATGATCACTTTTTAAGAATGTAGAGAATGAATGGGAAGGGCCCAGCCTTCAGACTTTTCACATAAGACGTGTGTGTGTGTGTGTGTGTGTGTGTGTGTGTGTGATTTCAACAAGCCCTCAGGGATGGAGAGAAAATCCCACTGTTGGCTACTCTCTGTTCACCATGCACATATGAGGACATGTGAACACTTCTCTGTGTGTGTGTGTGTGTGTGTGATGGACTGAAAGTTTGTGTCTCTCCCCCACTTCCACATGGTAAACTCCTGCCCCCAAGGTGATAGTATTACATTAGTAGATGGGGCCTTGGCAAGGTGATTAGGTGCTGAGGCTGGAGCCCTCATGACAGGATTAGTGGGGCCCTTATAGAAGAGGCCCCAGGGAGCTCTCGCACCTTCTTTTTGCCACAGAACCCAGCAGTCTACATGCTGGAAGAGGCCCCCGCCAGCACCCACCCATGCTGGCACCCTGACGAGACTTCCAGCCACCAGGACTGTGAGAAATAAATTTCTGTTGTTTATAAGCCACCTAGCCTATGGCATTTTTGTTATACCAGCCCAAATGAACTCAGTCTCTCTCTCTCTCCTCTCTCTCTCTCTCTCTCTCTCTCTCTCACACACACACACACACACACACACACAGTCTAAATTCCAAGAGGAGAACCCAAGAGCCTTCTGGAAGGCCAATAAATATTCAGATGATCTCAGAAACTAAAAGCGCCCAGAACAAAGGCTCCCCGCCACTTACAGAGCAGACATCTTTGCAAAGCAAAGGGGTGGAGACATAACAACGTGTTACCTGTTGGATTCCATCTTAACATGGGGCTCAGAATCCAGGGGTTTTCAGCCTTCCATCCAGTCTTTCTATCCCACAACCGTACTGAAGCTCCTTAAATCATTTGCTTCTTTATGGCTTGTATATCTACCCCTTTTTCTAATAGTCTATTTAAAGATGGAAGATGAACCTCATTTTTTCCAAATGTAATTTGCTAGAATTTGCATGATACACGCAGTAACAAGTGGGTCCTGAATTATGTATGATCTCCTCTAATAGGGCCAGAGCTTGTTTGGGAAGTGTGATCTTATAAACTACTGGGTTTGCTTTTTATGGCAAATTGAATGCTATTCCCCCTTCTTGCTTTACATATTCTCCTAATTAGGGGAGATAAAATAGATTTTAGACCTGAAAAAAAGTGATTTCTTTCCAAGAGCCCACATTTGTATGGAGAATTAAGCTCATTCCATTCAGCTGCACCCTCTAATTTAGAGCTGTTGTCAGCATAAAGTATAATCATAAAAGATTTCTCCATCAGGAGCTCTTAATGCAATCGAGTTCTTAAGGTGACTTTTTCAAGTTAAGGAGGGGATGGTTAGGTTTGCTCCCTCAGGTGGCTGGGGAGAGGCTGGCATGAGATTTAGGTTTCACCAAGAATGATTTAAAATTGTTCTGCGTTTTGCTTATCTATTCCTGGTGAAGCAGTGAGTTTGAAATTAATACTAATCACTACCACTTATTGAAAGCTGACAGCATGCCAGGCAGATGAGCTAGGTGCTTTTGTGATGCAGTTCTGGCACAAGGTGGTTCCTTGGTGGCATTCAGTGAGCGAGCACCCATGCTTAGGGGCCGGTGGGAGCTCGAGGTAGAGTGGTCAATAAGGCAGGGCTCTCCTGCCCTGCTGTGTGGTGCACAGAGCAGTGAGAAGTGGGGTGGGGTGAGGGTCAGGGGAAGGGAAGAGGATAGTTTAAAGTTATCTGGAAACTAGTGAAGATTTGCAGTCCTGGGTAGCAGAGTTGCTGCTTTCTGCTCTCACTGTAAGTGGGAAAAAACTCTTTTTTTTTTTTTTTTTTAATTTCAAAACATTAAGAAGGTACAGTGTTTTTGTTACATGGCATGGATGCAACTGGAGAAACTCTTTTTTCAAAGAAAGGGTAACACTAGCCCCCCATGGCTGCAGGCCACAGACATGTGGTATCTGTAGAGAGAGGGCACACAGGTAACAAGAGGGAAAGCAGCAGCACCAGCAGGCCATTCTTGGTTAACAAGTGGCACCTCCATCCTCTCTGGGCTCCATAACGAAGGAAGAAGCAGACAGTCCACAAATAATGTGTTTTAGGACCAGAGAGAGCAGGAAGATTCCTCCTTTCTCTCCCTACAGCCTATCTTTCTGGCCTCATTTCCAGCTCAGACAAGTCCCTCTTATCAGGTCAGTTACTTATGAGAATGTCTCCTTCTGGAGTGACCCCATATCCACCCACAGACCATAACTGCAAATGGGACAGTCACATCAGAGCCTATGTGGCCCTTTCCAAATGGCAAACATCCTTTGAAAAAGCCATATAATAAATATTTTTGTGGCCTCTGTTACAATTATTCAAGTGTTCTGTTGTAGCATGCAAGCTGCCATAGACAATATGTAAATGGATGAATGTGGACGTGTTCCAATAAAACTTTATTTGCAAAAAGAAGCAGGGGGCTGGATTTGGTTTGGGTGGTAATTTGCCAAACCCTGGGTCTATAACCTAAATGTGTGTGTACCATCAAATTCATATGTTGAAATCCTAACCCCCAAGGTAATGGTATTAAAAGATAGGGCCTTTGGAAGCTGATTATGTCAGGAGATGAAGTCTTCATGAATGGGATTAGTGCCCTTATCAAAGAGGTCTGAGAGAGACCCCTTGTCCCTTCCACCATGGGAGGACACAAGAAGGCACCATCCATAGCCAGAAAGCAGACCCTCACCAGAAACCAAATCTGCCTTGACCTTGGACTTCCCCAGCCTTGAGAGTTTGGGAAATAAATTTCTGTTTTTTATAAGCCACTAATTTGTGAATTTTGTATAGCAGCCCAAATGGACTAAGACACCTGTTCTAGGTATCCTACATGTATTGGTGCTAAATAAAATTACGTTTAGCATAGTAATGGTCTAGCCAACTTTTTCTGGCCCCTTCTCTAGCAATATCTGCCTGTCTTAGTCTTGCTTGTCTGGTAAAAAAAATAGTGTTAATAAGAACATTTACATTCCCAAATCAAGCAACTGTTGCACCTTAATCCCTCCTATACTAAAGTCATGAAACATCATGTCAGGTGAGAAAAGTGCACATTCTTCTTAGAACATAGGTCTGGCTCAACAGTAGCCTGCAACTTACAAGTCCAAGCAGAAAAATTTTCCAAGGAAAGATCTGTATTTAAGCTAGTGGCACCTTCAGGTTTCTCCAAAAACACTGGGAGGAGGGTCTTAACTTTAGATTTATACAACTAGAGCCTCTCAAGAGAGTTCTCTTCAGAACACGAGCATTGTGTTTGCCCAGGGAAATTTACTTCTCTATTCCTGAGAGGTAGAAGTGTGCTCACAACTTTGAAATGGCAGGTTTTCTGCCTTCTACTCATCAAGATTCCAAAATCAGTCTTAGTGCCCAGTCTCTGCCACCACCACCAATAGTACTCTCTACCCACAAACACACAGGGCCCAGGGAATCCCAGAATCATCTGACAAGCCTTGTGGCAGCCTGTGGCTAGACTTCTAACCTAGATCTGAAGCCAGAGTAGCTTTCATGTCAGAGGTCACCAGAGCTGAGATCAGAGGTTGGGGAACATGTCAGGCATGCAGAGAGCCAGAGAGAGGAAGAAAAGTCCAGGCAGGGGAAACACCATGTGCTGTTTCTCTCATAGGGAAGAAAAGGAATGCAGAATCTTCTAGAAACTGAAAGAGATTCAGCGAGGCTGGAATGAGAAGCCCAAGGATGATCCTGGATCTCTAAGCAGAGCCTGCACAGTGGTGACAATAGTTGGAAGGGGGTCTGTGAAACATTTTAAGCAGAGGGATCATGTAATCAGATTTGCCTCATGGAAATAACAATGGTTAGGTTTCAGAGCATTTTGCTCTGTACTGAAACCTGTGCCATGTGCTTTTCACACCATACCCCAGTGACCCTCAGGAGCAGCCTGGCATGATGACCAAGAGCACAGAACATGGAGGCCAACACCTGGGTCACGCACCTGCCATGGTCTCCACCCTCCAGGTTCTCCTCTGAATTCAGGCCTCAGACAGGAGCCTGTAGACCTCTGTGTCAAAAAAATAAAAAAATAACATCAAATAAATAACTGGCCAGAAAAAAAAAAAAAGCAATAACCAATATTCAAGAGATGCTCATTTCATGGCTAATTTCTTCAGACTCTGAATGTATCACTTTCGTGCAATTGCTGAAATGGACTCAATCAAATAATAAAGGGAATTTAGACGCTATAAAGAATAAAGAGTGGGATAATTAAGACACATTTGTGAGCTCAGTGTGAGACAAAGAAATCGGCTCAAAGAAATCACCTTCTATTACCTTCTTATTGAGAGGAAAAGAGAAAGAGATGTTCACCTTTTGCTTTCTCCCTTTTGCCTTTGAGATGTCAAATTTATTTTTTACATCTTAATTTTTCTGCTGATTTTTTGCTTGTTCTTGGAGGGCAGGAGGTGGGAAGGGTTTCTGGTCAAGTGCCCTAGTGTGGATTTTGTGAGTCCAGGGGAACTGCAAAACAGTGAGGAATATTCTGCCTCTTACAAGAGGCTCCAACCATAGACCGACAATGACCCCAAGTGTGCATCTTCTATTTACTTTTTCCCTCTGAAATGTAATTAAAACAGGTCATTATCATCTTCAAAGAACAGTAAGAAGCATTTTTAAACTACCAGAAAGCAAGGAAGTGGGAGTTTGATGCCTTTCATACTCAGAGAGAGAATGGAGAATGGAGAGATATTTAAAATCCCTCAAATTTCACAAATATTTCCTGGCCTTCTTTGCTTTGTCTTCTAGGAAGCTCAGAGCTTAACCTGGTATTCAATCACTGAAAGTATGATTTTAAGATAGTAATTTTAATGTGAATTACTGTTTTCTACTTTCTGTCTCTATGTTTGGCTTTTGATCTTCTGTGGTTTTAGTGTATGGTGTGTGTGTGTGTGTGTACATGTGTGCACACTATTTGCAAAACCACCTCAAATCTTTTATGGAATTAGGCAAGAATAAGATTTTAGAAACCAGAAATTCCTGCTGCCAACTGCAATTACCATTTTTTGGCCCCATTCATAAAGCTAGAACAGAAGAAAAACCATGCCCTGGCAAACTGTGCAAGGGTCCCTTGCCTCTCCAAACAGTCCTTCATCTGAGAGTGGAAGGTATGAAGGAGGCACCAAAGAGATTGGCTGCATTTTCTTTCCCAGAAAACCTCTCTCAATTTCCTGAAATCAACAAGGCAGGCCTGCTTCTTCTAGTAGAGTGTGTAACACTTGGTTGTTGTATTTTACAAATACAGCCACAGTAACATCTTTCATCCCACCTACTCTTTTTCTAACCTGACATTCTTCCCACAGAGAGGTAAGGTCTATTTTCTCTCCCCATGAATGTGGGCAAGTTGATGACTATGGTGGAAGTGATGCCATATGACTTCCGAGGCTAAGTCGTAAAGGTGATACAACTTCTGCCTAGCTCATTTGGGGACAATTGCTCTTGGTAGCCAGCCACCATGTTGTGAGGAAGCCCAAGTGGCCACATGGAGAGGCCATGTGTAAACACCCCAACCAACAGCCCTCGCTGAAGTTCCAGCCAATAGCCAGCTTCAGTCATGAGACAAGCGAGTGACGAGCCTTCAGAAAATTCTAGCTTCCAGGTGTCAAGCCACCCTAGCCTGCCAGTCTTCCTAGGGGAGGGACCAGACAACATGGAACAGAAACAGTCCTTCCCATTATGACCTTTCCAATTTCTTGATCCATATGATCCATAAGCATAATATACGGGTTGTTGTTTGACAATCCTAAGTTAGGGGTGGTTTGTGGGGGAAGGAGACACCAAATCAGATAAGTGGTTCAAATCCCAGTGTTACCATTTGGTGACCTTAAAGAAGTCATTTAACCACTGTGGTTCTCATGCCCCTCACTTGCAAATGAGACTAATATCTGCCTCGCAGGATTTTGTTCAGGGTTATATAAAATTTTGTGCAGGAAAACATTTGATTAAGTACCATTATTGAAATAGGAAGAATTATTATTTTCAAATTACAAAGGCATTTTGACCAATCCAAAGGTAAACTCAGCAGGAATCCTATGTGATCCTAGGTGACAACGTGGGGTAGAGTCCTTGGGGCAGACACTTCAACCTTAACCGTTAATCGTGACATAAAAGGTAGTCATGAGTAACCCAAAAAGGAAGTGGAAATGCACGTGAAATACATTTGATTTTATACTCCTACTAAGTAGGGTTGTTTTGAGCATTAAATGGTGTAATACATTCACATTAAGGTTGGTATACAACATTTATCAGGGAATTCTTTGAGTCTTACTTGCAAGCTAGGCTTATCCCCAACCCATGTAGAAAACTGGGGGATTCTTCTCCAGAGAAAAGGTACAGGGTAGAGTATTTAGTAAGTGCTCCATAATTGTGAACTATTATTTCTGGTGTGATCCATAATGGTATTATTTCTGTGCAAAATGTTCTTTAGGAGAAAATATATCCAGAGACATTTTTCTGCACAAATCAGGTATCTCTCTCTTTCTGTATCTCCTCCCTTTTTCACCCTTCCCTCCCTCCCTCCTTCTCTTCCTCTTCCTCTCCCTCTGCAGTTCTCTACAATTTGGAGTTGGCGTAAGCCTCTATCACGAGCTTTCCTCTATCTAAACTCAGCACCTGTTTCTAGAGTGCCCACTCTGAGTTCAGTGATTTCACACGCATCCTTGCTCATTTAATCAAGTGACTGCCACATGAGGTAGCGATCATGGTCCCCATGGTGCAGGTGAGAACAGTGAGGCTCAGAGAGATTCGTGGTCTTAGGCAGGATTTACCATCAGAGAGTGGCTAGATTGGGACTGAAGTCTAATTCCTTTTATACCAGTTCTTTCCATTCCATTCCAGCTGGGTTCAGGGCTCTTTTCTCTTAATCTAACTCCATATTCTAGAGGCCCAAGATGATGTCATTCTATTTTAAATAATTTCAATTAACCCCTCAAGCTGAAGCTGGGGAAAGAGTTTGCACGTTGGTTTATAAAGGCTAGACTCATTTTTGTACAGAACCAATATATTCGATGTCCAATATTAACATACTGTTGCTTATCAGCAAAATCAAATTTTTCCATAATATCGGCCATTAGTGCGTTCAGGCAAAGTGGAGAGACTAGAACTCAAAACTAGCTCCCTTTACCAGATTGGACCCCTTCCCTCAACAAGAAAGGGGCAATCCATGCTAGAGAAGAGTTCAAATCTCATGTCACTGATGTCAGGCACCAAATAAACTCAGCAAATGTTATTATGTCTGTACGGGCTTTCCCCCCCCCCCTTCTTCCTGGGAAGAGAAATAACAAGCTCTTGAAATTCAAATTCCCATTGACTCTGAAGTCATGAACATATTTAAAAACAGTGTGCACCTGTGACATTTACAATCACTAAATTCATGTCAGAGAATAAATCCAGCATCACCTACAATCACTGAATATGGAATACCCATTCATCTCCAACCATGTGTTTGGGGGACGTACACCTCAAAAATGATAATATTCAGAAAACGCTGAGAGGTGTGCATGCTGGGGGTAACCACTCTCAACAGCTCAGCCTGTAGACATTTGCAAATGCATAAAAAATAATGGGAACCTGGAGACACCAGTGGGAAGGCGATAACAGAGCAACTGAGAGCAACCTATCCTTGCTGCTTGTCAACCTCTGTCTGGGACAGGCGCGCCTGGCTCTGCCCAGAGGCACAGGTGTGTGGGCTCAGCTCAGCAGATGCAGTGCCACATCCGGGAGAAGCATGTGCATTTCTCAGCTTGAAACGCTTCCCCATTCAATCAAATAAGGCTCCTGCTGATGACGTCAGGCTGCTTAGCTGCTCCTGCCACAAAGGGACAATTTATTGAAGAGCTAAAAATGGTTGCCTCCGCCAAGCTGACAGGCAAGTACTTGAGGGAAAGCTCCGCTGGCCACCTCCCCCTCTGGAGAGACATCTGCCTGGGCTGCTGATTGGCACCTTTCCTGTGTTAGTCATCTCGCAGGGCCTTGCTAAAAACTCCAGACACAGGTTTATTCCTGCTGCCACAGCCCATTCTCTGGAGGGGCTATTTCCAGGGTGCCGGCTGTGAAAACTTCCTGTCGTTTCCCTCTCAGGCTCTGTCTATCTCTGAAGAGGAGGAGGGAAAGGGAGGTGAAGAACATTCTGTGGATGGAAACAAACACCTACTCTCAAGATATCTTAAGAGCATCTTTGTTTTACTTTTCAATCTTCCTCTAGCATACAGATGAGAACAAAGAAGATGTGGAAGCTTTAAAAGAAACATCTCTCCACGTTGCTATTGATTTTTATAATTAGAAGTTGAGAAAAGGGTGCCCAAGAAGTCATTTTTCTCTCCCTTAGCAAGTCATTTTTGAATGCTAGTTCTGAGGAGGAAAGAAACTGATCCATAGAGTGTTCTCTACTCCATCAGCATGTTGAAATATGTTGAAATATGTACAAGATTATTTTCTGCTTTCAAAGAGTACCTTGTCACCCCCCCATAGAAGCTTCTGGAAGCTGATGTTGTCGTTGTTAGCCCCGGTACCTCCCAAAGGGCTTGACCAGGTACCAGTCTCCTTCTAGAATTCCTGTCTCATTGAAGGCTCACAAACAACCCTGTGAAATCAATTATGATCCTCATTTCACAAACAAGAAATCTGGAGCTACCAGAGCCCATTGTCCTGCAGCAGGCAAGTGTCTGCGGAGCTGGGATCCAGGCTGGCTCTGAGCCCACACCCCTGGCTGCCTTCATATTGCAGGGACCACTGCAAATACAGCACTGCTCAACGGACGGAAGTTTTGATCCTGAGGCCCTTAAGGTTTCACTGAAGAGTCGATCGAACATGGAACTTGGAACAAACACAACCAGTGAGTGAGACTGTGAGTTAGGTCATGGGATCAACACTCCACCCAGGGGCCTCGTCCTGCCCTTGAGGCCACACAGAGCAAGTCTGTCCCTCTGTAGCCCTTTCGCAGGTTTGCAAGTAGTGGTCATATCTGTCCAGTTGCCCCTTGTCAACTGGCTGTGTCTTCCATGGCCTGGCTTGCAGGGCCCACCCAAGGTCCCTGCCTAACACACATGCACATGGGTGTCCCAAGACAACACACATTCCACGAATTGCATGGTGTGGCTGTGTCCCAGGAAGCCCCCCCTCCTGGTCCTAGCCCCTGTCCCAGCTCCCACTGCCTGCGTGTGACTGTCTCAGCAAATCTTCCTGAGCTTTATACACCAAGATAATTTCCAGACTCCTCCCAGGAAAACCTGTTGCAAACCAAAAATGTTGCTGTCCTTCTCCCCTGCAGTAACCTCCCAATCTATTAAAGAAAATACAGCTAAAGGAATGACTTCTGTGTTTGTCTCGTTTTTATTACTATTGATTCAAACATAATTTCTTTCATATAATGCTTATTCTTACTGAGCAACTGCTGTGCATGAGGCACTTTTAGGTGCTGTGGGGAAGACAGGGCCACCACACGCTCCTGGCCCTCAAGCAGCTGCCATCCATGCAGAGGCACATCTGAGCAGCCACGCCCTTGGCCACTTTCTATGCAACACGTCGCAGCAGCTCATATCCAAGTGCTTTGCTTGTGCATGTCCATCTTCTAACAGAGGCAGCAGGATAGAGGAGAACATGCAGAGACTGCTGTCAGCCAGCTCTGGGTTCGAATCCGGCTGTGCCAACTGGCAAACTGCCCCATCCGCTACAAGAAGTCACGTGGAATCATGAGATTTGTTTGTAGCACATGAGTGTTTTGAAGGGCTGGGAGTCAGCTTTCTCATGATTAGAGAGAAGGCCGTAGCAATCTACGAAGGCCTTCAGATAAAAGCTGACAACTCACAGAAGTGCCTGTCTTTGCTGCAAAGTAGCTGGCTTAGAGGCTACTAGAACTGCTAAGCTTTCCTCTCGAGGTTAAGCTGTCTGGGGCAGCTGTGTGTGCAGATAATCCCCCCATATTAACACAGTGGATTAATGAGGAAGGATACATCCTCGATCAGATTTTTTATTTGGGTAAAAAACTGTCTCCACAACCTAATCTCAGAGGAAGATGTACACACTTCGGGGTTTAAGGCAGCAAAGAATAGACTGCTTGTGTGGCTGGGTGCTGGTGTTTTTATTTCTAATTTTTATTGGTTTTGTCAGCCTTCTGATCACTAGATTTTGAGTGGTCTGCCTATAACCCTACTTCCTCAAACCCTGTGATTTTTATTATGCAATTCCAAAGAACCCAAGGATGTTTAGGGTCACACATATGCTGTTATAATAAGAATGCATAGATGTGTGTGTGTGTGTGTGTGTGTGTGTTTGTGTGTGTGTATCTCCATGCTCAGCCTATGGGAGGCGATTTACACATGGAAGCTCCTGTTATGGGTCACTCTACACCCTGCACCTGCTGTTCCAGTTGCAACTTGACCACTGTAAGACTCAGACCAGCCACGGCTGCTGGTCCAGGCAGCTGGGTGCACAGAAGCACCCGAGTCTCGGCTCGCCTCTGCCTGGACTGGGCCAACCACGGGGCCCCGGGTCACTGGCTCCTGCCCTCCCACTGCGGCCCCCACTCCTGCTATGAAAGCACGATGGGATTTTACTCCAAAATGGGGTCCCCCGATCAGTAGCCTCTGTAGCACCTGGCAACTTTTAGAAAAGCAAATTCTCAGGCTTGACCTTTGGGATCAGAGATTCTGGGGCTGGGGTCCAGCCCTCTGAGCTGTGGGAGGCCCTCCAGGGATTCTGACTCGAGGTCGAGAACCGCCCATCCAGACACACGATGAAGAGTTTCCCTTAGACTCTCAGATTTGGAGACAACACTCGTTCATTTATTCAGTGTTTATTCCCTCATTTGGCAAATATTTATTGAGTACCCGTGATGAGCTTGCTACTGGTTCTAGATGCTGATAATGAACACAACAGAGAAACACCTCTCCCACCCCAGATCAATAGAAGGTAACGGCGAAGGCTTCAAACTCAGGGGCCAGTGGCCTGGTCTGAATCTCAACTGCGCCACTCACCAGCTGTGTGGCCTGAGGCAGGTTATTTAAATGTCTGTGCTTCCTTCTCTGCAATGGGCTTATAATGGGCCCTACTGCATAGAGTTATGGCAAGGATTAAATGGGCTGTGGTGTTCGTTAGTACACAGTAAGCACTTAAAATAAAAATTATGTATTTAAGGATGGCAAGAGTGATCATTTTGAGTTAAATCTGACTTCAGAGTAAAACGTGATGGATATCTTCTATAAGTCCAAATGAATTTGTGATGATGTACTGCAAAAGGCAGACTCTTGATAAAGGTAATTTTAAGAGAAACTAAATAAAAGTCCAACATCCACAGTCAGATGCAGATGAGTGGAGGCTGTTGTCTGGGCAGATGTCTGGGAGCTGCTCACCATGAGGCCCAAGAGGGGCTGCAGGATAAGAAAGGGTGACAGAGGAGAAAGGACTGCCCTGCCCAGGGAGAATGCACCTACTGGACAAACACCCCAGCACCCACTGAGCGAGCCAGGGCCCCGCATGCAGTGAGAGTTCAGGAGATGAAGCAACAGGGAGCCCTTCCCGGAGTGCAGAGCAGAAGATATAGGTCTGGTCCCCTTTCTCCATGGGCCAGGCCTAGCAGGGCCCCACAGAGTGGGAATCACTAGGGCTGCCATGGGATGGAAGGTGAGGATGACCCATTCCCCATGTGCACCATGTGCCATGGGCAGGGTGACATGCCTCTCAGACCTCTGTCAAATAGCTTACTTCCTGCTGACTGGTAGTAGAGCTGATTGCCTGTGTGTGTCCCCTCTTGTGCAGGGACGGTCTGTCCCTCCAGAAGGACCCTCAGCAACATCCCTTGCCATTGTGTACATTTAGGGACTGTGAGCAATCATCAAGCCTCTAAAGACCAGTCACATACATAAGGAAACCGAGTGTTCTGCGTAGCCCTGGAGGGTAGAACTGAGACGTGGGGGAAGAAGTCCCTGGGAGGTGTATACCATGGAGTACTATTCAGCTCTAAGAAACAATGGTGATCTAGCACCTCTTGTATTTTCCTGGATAGAGCTGGAACCCATTCTACTAAGTGAAGTATACCAAGAATGGAAAAACAAGCACCACATGTACTCACCAGAAAATTGGTTCTAACTGATCAACACCTAAGTGAACATATAGGGATTACATTTATCGGGTGTCGGGCAGATGGGACGGGGGGGGGGGATGGGTATATACATAAATAACGAGTGCAATGTGCACCATCTGTGGGATGGACACACTTGAAGCTCTCTGTGGGGGAGGGGAAGCAGGGTGAAAGGCAACACACATAGCCTAAACATGTGCACCCCCATAATATGCTGAAATAAAAAAAAAGAAAAAGAAAAAAAAGAAAAGAAAAGGAGGACATTTCTAGGAATGGAGGCTGGCCAGCACCAGGCTGTTACCCAGGAAACTTCTGCTCAGAGAAGACTGGATAGAAGATATCATAGGCCCCTTTCAACCCTGCACTGTGGCTAATTGATTCCTTGGACTGAATATATTGAGGCAATTGCCCCCTTTCTGTTCAACAAAGGCGGCTCTAAGGACCACCTTTACTCATCACCTCCTGTTTATATAGTGTACAAAATACAGATGGATTGCTGGAAATGTTGAGAAGCATAATTATCACATTGCTTCATGAGTGAATTAGGAACAAACAATTCATTTCCTGGGTCTCCTGTTGAGTTTAAGACAGCAGGCTCACATCAGGAGAAACCTGGCAGACTTTGCCTGGGGCCTAAAGATAGGCTAAATATCGATTATAAAAAAGAAGGATAAAAGGCAGAAGCAAAGGTGTGTGTTTCCAGACTCCAAACATTCTGTTGAGACCTGAGAATGTCCCGGTGCCTAGCACTATGCTGAGGTCAAGAAGGATGTAGAGATCCCCAAACATGCCCGTTGTACGCCTGCGAACTAGACTGGAAAAAGGAGACTAACATATGAGACAGTCAAAGCAATTAAATATGCACCTAAACACCCCAACATGGGTATAACCAGAGACTACTTTGATTTGTTAGTAAACGCTTACTGCACAGCTGTAGTTCCCTGCGTGGTGCCATGTGCTAGGGACTCAAAGGGAAGTCAGACTCAGGCCCTGACACATCTAGTGGAGGGGACAGTTATCAGTGATCATATAGTGCCTTCCTATAAAAACTTAGGTTAGCTTGGGGAGAAAGCAACAAGGAGGGCCTGAAACCCAGTGTGGGGTGTCTGGAAAAGCTTCCAGGACAGGGAAAGAATTACCTGAATTTTGGAGAACAAGACAGAGAGAAAAAAAAAGAAGTGGGGGTATGGTGGGGGTATTCTATGCTTAGGGTAGCATCTGTGTGAAGTCCAGTAATGGAGATATGTTCAGGTGAGAGTGGGCTACAGTGACTGGACAAAAACTGAATACAAGAAAGCTGCAGATGGTTTGTAGAAGATGAACTTGGAAAATAAATTTTATGTGTGGTCAAGCTGGCTAAGATTAGAAGGGAGTTATTTATAGTTTTTAATTGAGCATTAATATCAAAAGTACACTAATGCAAAAGTAGAATTTGGTCCCCTATATTAAGCAACAAAGTTTCCTGGGAGTATTGGACATGTCTTAATAGAAAATTGTGAAAAATTTTTCTTTACTTTTTGGATAATTGGCTTAGAAAACAAAGATTCTGTGTTTTCCATGAAATTTCCTATACTTTATTATTTTTTGATCACTTAAGAAAACTGAGTCCACTCTATTAAAAGGGCTAAGGTTTTTCTAAAACTATGTAACCTTCTATATTTGCCTTTGAAGTCTTTTAATTATCACTCTGGTCAAATGAATGGTCTCTGCTATTGTTTGAATGTGTCTCCCAAGGTTCATATGTTAGAAACGTAATGCCCAACACAATAGCATTTAAGAGGTGATTGGGCCATGAGGGCTGTGCCTTCATGAATGGCTAGATGAATGCTGTTTTCACAGGAGTGGGTTCCTGATAAAAGGATAAGTTTGGCCCCCTTACCTCACCCCAACCCTCAGGTGCTCTCTTGCCCTTCCACTTTCTACCATGGGATGATGTCGCAAGAAGGCTCTTGCCAGATGTGTGTCCCTTGAACTTGGCCCTCCTGCCTCTAGAACTGTGAAAAATAAATCTCTGTTCTTTATAAATTATCCAGTCTCAGGGGGTATTCCGTTATAGCAGCACAAAACAGACTAAGACAATTGTTATTTCACAGTGACCTGTGATGATATTTTGATTAAGGGTAATTTTAAGCCCTTTATATTTATGATAAACTTCCCCAAAGCAAATTCTAAATTAAGTCCTTTTCTTTATTGTGAATTAACTTTGGGATTTTCTAGATGGGCCCTTGGAATACCTCAAAAGGTTATTTCTCCTTATAAAGAGATATTAATATATTAAACTAATTGACTTATTTGATATATTAAATTACATGGGAAGTATTATCAAATAATAAGTAATGCTAAAACTTCCTTTGAGTTATATGTGTATGAATGTGTTAATTAATATGTATTCTAAAAGCTGTATGAAATTACTAGAAATTTGATCAGACCATTGGATTAGGTAAGAATTCCCAGAACTCTATTGAAGAAACTGATTGTTTCATAAACCTGCTAACCTGATATTAAGCAGAACAAGAATAAATTGAATACCAAAAAAATGGTATGGTAGATTTTCATGCTAAGTCAGTAAGTACTGTAATTGTTAAGATATACAATTTGAATTAAATATATAAGATTAATCCAAGTAAAATTACCCTTAATAACCTATTGATAAATAGTGCTATGCACCTGAATTGGAGAAACAAAACTGGTGTTTAGGAATATGTAAACTAATGTTATAAGTAGACTCATGGAGAGCGTGGCTTCCTGGGTCTTAAAGCTTCCATTATTACTATTATCAAGACTTCTCTCCTCTGTCATCATGAGACCATTGTCCCCTTCCTCTTTTTCCTGTGTTTCTTTTCTATTTATACATGGCAAGATAATACAATAATTAAGAATTCATACCCTCTGACTTAAGGGGGAAAGGGGGCAAAGGGCAATATACATAACCTTAACACTTATACCCCCATAATACATTAAAATAAAAATATGAAAAAAAATGATTAAAAAAAGAATTCATAATCAATAGCTTCCACAGGGAACTTAACTAAATATTGGATATGTCATGTTAAACTTAAATCCTTACATGTTCTTAGAGGTTCTCTGGTTCACCCTGTAAAAATTTCACTGATATGCCAAGTATGACTATTGTTCAAATCACACATCTGATCCTTTCTATAGGATTAGCTTCTTAGATTCATGAAATTAGAGCCTTGTTTAAATCTAAGCATAGGCATCAGGTACAGTAAGTGTTTTGAAGTTAAATTAGGCTAGCAATTGAATAAGAAAACCAAAATATAATTCAAAGATAACTGAATAGTTTTTAGGCAAATATATAACCCTAAAGTTTTAATTGTTAGCATCTTCCAACCATGCAATGATTCAATAATGTAGCCATAGACAGATACTACCAGTGTTTCCCCACTGGTGATCCCTCATGCACAAGGCATTCCATAGGGAACTGTCTCTCGTGCCCCTCCAGGATGTATTTTTATGTGTGGAGGATTTAATAATCAGTCATATGTATGGGGAACTCCATGCCTCCATAAGTGGAACATAAGGGGCCAATGTAGATTAGGAATTCTAATAGTACCACTGTTATCCCATAAGCAATTAGAAACTGAACATTGGTCTACAGCTTTTCAATTGCACTATAAGAATAAAGGGGGATTTTCCAACAGGCACAACTCCCTCTAAATGGGCATCTTTGGGTAGAATGCCCCTTCCCTGGCTTGGCATAAGTGCAAATGAAGTTATGATTAGAAATCTGTCTCAGACATTAGCCACTATAGCTAATTCTACTAAAAAAGCTGTAGTTGCCCAGAAGACTTCTTTAAATTTTCTTACTAAAGTTGTTTTAGATAACATGATGGCTTTGGACTACCTGTTGGATGAACTGGGGAAGGGGGAGCATGTGTGACAGCTAACGCCTTCTGCTGAACTTAGATAAATATATCTGATACGACTGAAATTCAGTTGTAAGAAATCAACAATGTACTTGGCTAAAATAAGTAGATTTCTCTTCTAGCTCATTTTTTTATATATTTGATTTTGATTATTAGTTTAATTCATTGGGACTTCTATTGAGGAGGTTACTTCAGTCTCTTAGTAGTATTTTCCTGATAGCCATTACAATAGTCTCTCTGGTGCACTGTATCCTCTCAAGAGGCTTAAATACTCTTATGCAGCCATCTGTTATACATCAAATGGTCTATGGTTAGAATAACAAAAACATGAAGAGAACATAAAGAAATATTCAGATGACCTGATGTCAAGAACTGTAAATTCCATAATGAGACCAAACAAGTCCATTATGATGGTAAGAGTGAGTGGTGTCAATGCTGAAGTTGTTGGTCAATCTCTCAAAATTGAGAGTCTGACCAAAAAGAGGAAATTGTTAAATTAAATTTGGCCTAAAGCTGCCTCTATACTTGGAGTCCCAGAGCAGCAAACTGCAACCTAACTAAGAATACATTCTTATAACAAGTAGCTGAGCCTCAGCCAAGTGCAATAGCTGAGCTCCAGCCAGTCAGAGGACGCCAACTGTTCGGATCCTGTCTGTAAAAGGCAAAGACCAAGTTGCAACCAGTCAAGCTGTTTCTGTATCTCACTGCCTTTTTCTGTCTATAAATGCTGCCTGTCCATGTTATTGAGTGGAGCTCTCTGAGCCCCTCTGGTTCTGAGTGCTACCCAATTCATAAATTGTTCTTTGCTCAAATAAATTTCTGGTAAATGTATTTGTCTATAGTTTTTCTTCAGCACTTACAACTATACACTACCTACTTTAGTCAATAACAAAGGGACATGTTAGTTCTATTTGTAGCAAGAAAAGGGTTTTCTTCCAAGCAGCAAGCCAGTCTATATACAGTTGATATATGGTCGGTATACAGTTGAGGCTAGCCCACAAAGTGAAACAAATCTCCCTTCACTTCCGACTTCCTCCTCCAATAAGAATAGTCTTTACAGAAGCAAAGGCAGACAGGAAAACAGATAACCAGGATTGAGGTCCATGGCAAGATAGGAGACAATGCAAGAGACACAATTGGTTAGAGAATAGTTTCTAGGCTTACACAGGTTATACACCAAGATACTGAAGGAAATTGCCAGAGTTTTCAGAGCCCCTTTCAGTAAGGAAAATGGAGAATGATTTCCAGAAGTGGCAGTGGGCAGAAATTCAGACACTGCAGCTTGATGTCAATTCCTGGCAGAAACCTACCAATGATGATTAGCCAGATGGTACATGAGTATGTTCAGTGATGCAGAAGTTGTCTGATTCACCTTAGAAATGTGCTACAGGCAGATAAAATACTATTCCTTAGCAAGATGTGGCAGGGTGGGTTACATGATGCGGTTTGAGGTGGATGTTCAGAATGTGGTGCTGCCCTCTTAGAAGACTGCTCATGGAAAAGCAGATATATTCTCCATGGCCCTTGGAGAGAGAATCAGGTCCCAACAAGTGGGTATTGTATGGAGGAAGATTTTATCTTAATTTCAATCAGAACTGTTCAACAATGCCATGAGATTCTCTAAGAGTGAGCTCCATATCACTAGAAGTATTCAAACAACATTAGCATTAACATCTACTAGCATTGCTCTAGAAGTGAACATAATGTTAAGAAGTAAGTTGGACCAGTTCCTTCCAGTTTAAGATTTTAGAATCATGTTATTCACATAAAGGGGTGTAGGCTCTAGAATCAGGCTTCATGCTCTTGGTCATGAGCTACCTGGTAGAAAGGTTTAGAGTGAAGTGAGAAGATCCAAACTCAAGGATCTATGTGACCATTTATCACCTGCATGACCTTGGGAAATTCACTTATCTCTCTAAATCTTGGTTGCCTTCTATGTAAAATGAAGATAATTCTTTATAGGAATGTTGTGAGTTACAGGAACCTTGTAAGTAATAAATTAAATGAGCTAATACCCATAAAGGCATTTTATAAACTAAAAAGTGCTGTACTAATGTGTGTTATCATTAAGATTTTAGGAGCTTGGAAATAAAGGGCTCTTGAGGCAAGTAGCATTTTGTGCAGACTGCATTATTCGATGCTGGCACTCTGAAGCCTGGATAGAAATAAAGTGCTGTGAAGCATAGCATGCCAGCTCTGGCATGCAGAGCATAGATTATTACTCAAACTCCTCATTCAGTCATAATGATTATTTTAAAGCATCAAGGCTGGGCTAGTGTATCTGCTTGGAAGTTGGCATATTTTTATTTTGGTTTATTCCAAGTTTGAAAACTGATATATTGGGTATTCTCTAGGTCCAGAGACAGTCAATGAAATTCCCCATCTAATTAAAGAAGTTGACAGATGGAAATGAGTTTCATTAGATTATATCCCCAACTCACAGCTGGACTTGGAGCAAGGTCGCTGGGGCTGTTCTTCAGGGGCCTCGGTGGGGAGAACGATGCTGCAGCGGACAGGGTTGTTTTCCTCTCTGCTCCTCTTGGGGGCTGCATAGAAGTCAGTGGTTTGAGGTCTGCTTCTTAGCTGTGACTTCTAGCTCCACTGCCTCATTGCCCTGCAGAGAGTTCTAGCTGAAAAATGTCATTTCTATGTGTCTGGGGCATGAATTCATTTATTCGCATTTACTGTGTACCTTCCACTTCTTGCATGATTCGATTCGGCAAGACTTTGTTGAGTGACTACTCTACGCAGCAAGCCTTTAGGGCTCGGCCCAGCCTTGCTCTGACACAAGAGCTGCACCCCAAAAGTTACCAGAACCCCAGTCACCAAGCCAATCCTGCATTTCTTAATGTTGGTAGTAAGGCTCTAGCACTGCATTTATGGACATTGTGAGTGTGAGGGGTTCAAGAGTAGTATCAGACCTGGGGCTCTGGGAGAATTTTCCAATGACCCAACCTCTCTAGTGGGTGAAGCAGGGACAACATAGCAGCAGAGGCTGCTCCCTTGACCCTCAGGGCTCCCCACACTAAGAGGATGGTGGAAGCTGGTGATTCCTAAGGACTTTTCCAGTGCTCTAAAATGTTACCAGTTTGCTGATGAAGAGTAATTAAATTATATAATAGTAGAATACCACCTAGCAAAATAGCACCAGCTTTGGGGCTCCGTCATTTAACTAGCTGAATGTCCTTAGTGAGTCCTTAGTATCTCTGATACTCTGTCTTCTACTTATAAAAAAGGATAAAAACCTTTACCTTCTATAAATAATTTAAGTTCTAGAGAAAAATATGTATGTCAAGCTTGACTGGCACATAGTAGGGATGCAATAAATCTTTGCTAGTTCCCCCCACCTTTTTTTTTTCAAGAAGGTGAAGACTCACGTAACAGAAGGCCTGACAGGTAACATGTTGGGAAAAGGAGAGCACAAAGAACCTAAGTGAAGTGAGAGAGAGCTTCTGGTTCCCATCTAAGTCAACTAAGTGGAAGTTTCCAAGACCACTACCCTTGCAGCTGAGGACACCTACCTCTCCCAGCCCTGCCCTTCCTCTCCCCTGGGAGCTGGTGTCATTTTCCCACAGCTCAGGGGGGATCAGCACATCCCTCTTCTGAATTCAAGAGCATATGCTGTCCTGCCAGGGCTCCAGAAAGCAGAGCCACCAACTTCTGAGCCAAGCTGCATTCTGGACATCGCATTTGATGGCACCATATTCACAGGGCTCTGCATTTCTAGACACAGTAAATCTTCTTCCTCTTCCTGCAGAAGTAATTGCCATACATGCATAAAACTGACTGTTGAAAAGTTTCAGCCGGTTTCTCTATTCCCTTTCCACTGCGTAAGCATTCCTACAGGGCCCGCTCGGTCGCCCAGATGGTCTATGAGAAGAAATCAACAACAACTCATCACCGGGTATTTCTTGGTGCCAAGACACACAGAAGGTTTATGTTTCACAATGGAAAGGTAAGTATTTCGAACAAGATAGAACCAGGGTTATAAAAGCTCCTTTTATTTCATACTCTTTTTCACAGTGGTGGGTTTTATTCTGAATCTCACTAGACGCTTGACAGGCATAAAAAGCAACCATTTCCTGCCCTAAAAATGTTGCTTTCTGAGGGTTTTTTTTTGGTCATTGTTTCCTGAACAGAGCCAGCCTCAGTAAAAGAAGGCTGTTCTCCACGGGAGGGCAACGATGCTGAGAAACATGACATTGTTTGCACTGCAACCAGGAACAGCAGCTCTTGTGGGGTCCTGGACGCCAGCATCCCAGGTCTCTTCCTAAAAGCAGGTGGGAGCTGGGACCTCTCTGATGGGGCAGGGGGATGGGGCTCAGGCACAGGGGTGTGAGCTGGCTTCACAAACGTTGTTTCTGTTCTCCTTTGATGGTCTGCAAAGCCGTCTTGGTCCGTTCAGGCTGCTTTAACACAATACCTGAGAATGGCTAATTTACCAACAACAGCATTTATTGTTCACATTTCCCACACTGGGAAGTCCAAAATCGAGGCACCAGCAGATTCGGTGTCTGGCGAGAGCCTATTTCTCATAGATGGTACCTCCTTGCTGTGTCTTCACATGGCAGGAGTGGCAAGAACGCTTCTTTAAGCCTCTTTTATAAAGGCACAAATCCCATTCACGAGGACTCCACCCTCGTGGCCCAATCACCTCCCAAGTCCCCACTTCCTCACACCATCATCTTCAGGGTTAGGTTTCAACATTTGACTGTGGGGTGGGGACACAAACATTCAGGCCACAGTGAAAGTGAACCTGGCCTGTGCAACTGAGTTCAAGTCTACACTCTATGGCTGTATTTCCATGTACAGGCTCTGTGCGAGGCACAAACTTTACTGACCATAACTTTTTGGTGCCTCCATGTCTTGAATCCAGCCACTTATATCGCCCTCAAACAGGTTCTTACTCAGTGTTTCTTAACCTTTTGGGATTTTTAAGAATCCAGAGAAAGCCATGGATATCCTCCCTCTTATCTCTCTCTTTTTCTGTGTCTGTCTTTCTCTTACACACACACACATCCATATGCAGAGTAATTTTGCATGCAATTGACACGGAAAATGTCAGGCGCCAGGATAAGGCCATTTGCCGCCTCCCCGCTGCTCTGCATCCTTGTGGGCTGGCACTGCGCTGGGCCGGCCGGGCCCTACCACCTGCCGCCTGGGGCCAGGGCCCTACCGTGTGCCACCGGAGCCCCCACGTACTGGAATGCTGCTGGGCCCACGTGCCACTGCCTCCGGCCCCAACACTGACATCCGCTGTCCGGACTATGCTCGGCCACCTCCTATCATCAGGCTGATGTTAAAGCTTATTGCTGATTGGATGTTAAAGCTTGATGTTGATTGGATGGTAAAGCTTGTAGTTGATTGGATGCTTTTTGAGCCCCACCAAGGGTATAAAAGCAGGAGGAGAACAAGGAAGGGGGTAGAAGATCAGAATACAGGAAGAGAGCTGTAGCACTAGGTGTGCTGAGCCTGCCAGAGGAATAAAGGCTGTTCTCCGACTCTTCGTGTGCCGCTCGGTTCTTTCCGTGGTCAAGAGCTGTAACACTAGCTTACACATTGCCGCAACACAATTACGTGGATTTCTTGGGCCATGCAAAACCCATCCATGCAAGCTAGGGAGTCAGTGGATCCCCTAGTTAAGAACTTTGTTCTAATTTGTACTCAACCTGGGAAATCACTTCCAAAGGCATCTTTCCCCCAAGTGCAGGCTGTCTGAGGGCAAGTTTGCATTATCCTCACATCTCTATCCCCCGCAGCCATCACTCGGGGCCGAGTGGCAAAGAGAGAAAGAGTCCAAGTGCAAGTCAGCATGTGCCCTAGCACCTACCAGATTACTTTGCTTTAATTTATTAACTGTCAAAGATTCTACCCCCTGAATAAAGAGTGCAGAATTATAGCGCCACATAAGAGGAAGCCTCATTCTCATCCCTCCAACCCAGAAGCAGCCTCACAAATACAAATCCAGTCACGGCACCGCCTGGCTCAGAACCTTCTGCAGCTCCTAGTGCCTGCTCTGAGCTGTCTGCACAGCATGACGCCCCTACCCAGCCTCTGCTTACTGGACCACCCCATCACTGCCCAGAGTCCCCCGCCAGTAAGTCTTAAGATACTAACTAGCACAAGCAGAACTGGCCACGAAAGGCAGGTGCCTTTTTTTCTAACAGAAGTAAAGTATTTCAGTATTTCATAGAAAGCTACAACAAGCTGTTTTTGACCTGGAGAGAACAGGTGGTCTGCAAGTGTCACGTGGAGAAGCCAAGGTCCTGTCCTAAGACAGTCCTCCCCCTTGGGAGATGGGGGGGACTGAGGAACATAATGGGAAAGAGGAAGGATCTGGAATAGAAATGCCCGGTTCCCATTCCCAGCTGTGCTGCTTATGAACTAGGTGGCCCTGGGTGTGTCCCTTAACTTCTCTTACCTCTGTGTCCTCCTCTGTAAAATGAGGATAATAGTTTTTTACCTCACATCATTGTTTTAAAAATCCAAGGCTGCGCATGTACCTTGTACACTATAAAGTGTGTTTACAAGAGGAATAGGAATAATCCTACTGCTCCTCCTGAGCTCCGGCCACTCTGTACACCCGGGGAGAGTAGGGACAGTGCCCATGGGGAGCCAGGGGCCTCTCTGGACCTTGCAGCTCCCCTGTCCTGCACGTCCATCCCATGAGCTGAGGGGCTAGAGAAACAGCACTGATTCCAATGACCCTGTTCCCATGGATGGACCAGCTCAAGGTCTCCTGGACCAGGAGTCCCGAACTGAGCTGGCAATTCCCTTTTCTGGTAAACTCTCAGCTCCCCACCCCTCCGTGAGCAGACAGCGGGAGCTAACAAGCCTGGGGCGGAGGGGAGCAGGCTGCAGGATCCCGTTGCCATGGCAACTCCTGCAGGTGTTCCTGAAAGGAAGACGAGGCCAAGGGGTTGGGGTTGCTTTTCTCTCCCTTTCTGCAAGTCTAAAAGTGAGAGAGGCGCAGGGTGAGAGAAGCCTCCGGATGCCAGCAGACACAAAGGCCCTTGCCTGGGGTTACATGCCAAGTAGATGGCAGAGCTGAGACGGCCACCCGAATCTGTTTTCCCTCCTACACCAGGCTGCTACTCAGCAAATATCAGAACTTGAGGAAACTGTGACTTTGCTTCATAAGCCTCCATACACCATTCCCTGGGGTTCCAGTGACCTGTTCCCTATCGTTACCTAAAGGGGACCCCAATCATGGGAGCTTCCAAGCCGGGTCCCCCAGTGCTCCCTGCTGCTTCTGGTAGCAGAGCCTGCCTCCCTCGGTGCTGCAGACACAGCCAGAGTCTGTCCTCAGGACTCACCGGTGGGGTAGCAGGAGAGGATCCCTTTCCTCTTCGGTGGCTGAGTCAGTCATGAAGATGTGGTCCCAGGCTCCAAGTGCCTGTGTGCCCTGCCCCATGGAGAAGGCCCATCCATCTGTAGGGTGAGAGTGAAGCCAGGGGCAGAGAAACAGGCAATGGGTAAAGAGTACAAGCCAGACTGGGGAGGGCGTCTGAAGCCCCTGATCCTGTGTTCCCACAGGCCCCTGGCAGCCTGCCCTTGTGTGGCTGGTTACGGGAGTAGACAACTGTCCCTTCCATAGTCCTCCCATTGTTGCCTTCCGTCCACAGCACCCACATTTCTCCACCTCCTGCAGCATCTGAGCCTTGGTGTAGTGGCAATTACTGCCTTCCTCTCAGGGGACCTGCCATCCCTTTGCTCTTAGGACTTGAAAGTCTCCATTCTCCAGCAGAGACATGGAAAAGGCTTCAGGAGCAGGTGGGGAGGAGTTTGGGCACGATGGCAGGAATGGGGGCTGCCTTTCCGAATCCCTAAAACACACTCTACTGGCAGCCGTGCACCTGTGTGGAGTACTAGAGGCAGCAGGACCTCTGGGGAAGTGGGAGTTAGATTTAGGTGCAGAGAGCTCTACCACTTACAAGCTGGGCCACTTAACCTCTCTGTGCCTCAGTTTCCACATCTTTACACTGGGGACTAATAACTCCTGCCTCACAGGGTTGTTATAAGAATTAAATGAGATAATGCATAGAGTTCCAGGAAAGATGGCAGTTTTTTCAGGGTGAGTATAGGTATCTGATCCTCAGCCCGCCCCAGGTACCAAGAGTAAGGAAGGAGGGGAGTCCTCCCTGAGGTCTCACACCCAGGAAGGTGCTGTCTACCTTTCACAGACTTGGAGGAGCAGAGGCTTGTCATAGATCAGGTGGGACAGGGTTGAAGGAATGTGCTAAAGATTGACTCGAAACTTGTCCCCAGGAATTGAGTGCAGTATCAGGAGGTAGTGGAGGATCCTGGCAATCTCACTCACCCCTCTGATTTGGAAAACTGAGCACTGGAGGTGAGGCAGGATGGTGGGGGAAGGGTTCATATCAACAGATCCGTAACTGTGGACTCAGCCGCGGAAGGAGGTGCTCTTGGCCACAGCGGGGGCAAATAGCAGAAGCCAGAAGTTAATATCAGAAGTCTCAATCAGTCACAAAAACAAAGCTCCCAAGTAACTGTTTCAAAACATACAACTGCAGTGTGTTAGAAATTAATGGTAATGGGAATATGACAAATCAAAATTCACAAGAAACCGAAGGTGATCTTTCGAGTGACAAAAAAAAAATCCCTGACAAATCTGTCTGCCTCAAAAAAAGAAAATTCTAATGTACAAAATAAGAACTGATACATCATATACAACTAAAATACAGAGATTGAAACATAAAGATGAATGCCTTTTTATAATTCTATCCTAATTCTTTAAATCTGAAGAAATGAAAGATTTTTTAAGAAAAATATTGATTATCCCAATTGAGTGAAATTGAAAATCTGAACAGTTACCATCAAAAAATAAAAATAGAAAAGTTGTCAAAGAATTAACTCCATTAGACACTGAGTCAAAATGGTTTTGAGTGAGTTTTCAAAATACAGATTAATACTCATACTAGAGTAACTATTTTAAAGCATTGAAAAATGCTTTTCTGTTATAAAGAGCTAGATTTAGCTAATCTAAAACCTCAGAAATTGGTAAAGAGAGCATATATGTGCACAAAGCTTACTACAGCCTGTCTCACCTATTATGAAAAAATGTAAAACTTTAAAATAAAATACTGTGGTTATTTCCAGTCGTATACTAAACAAATGATTCACCATAATCCCCTATATCTTATTTGAGAAATATAAAAATTTGGGACTATGTAAGAAATGCAAAACTTAATACTGAGAGTTATTAGTTTTAATTCATCTCTTCAATTTGTCAAAAAAATTAATAAAATTATCCCATTAAAAGTATAGATAAAATTCAACATACAACCATTTCTGATTTTAAAAAAAAAAAATTTTTACTTTTTTTTAAAGCCCTCTTCTAGGAATAGTATTCCTTAACATGGTGGAGGAAACAACCAAACTCTCTCCCAAGCCAATGGCCAGTCTGTTCACCAGGCTTAGAAGAATGGTAAAGGATCCATCAGTTTGGCACTCAGATCTCAAATGTTAGTCCAGTTCCCTCATTATTCTGCTCTTACCATCACCCACTCTACTCCTTTGAGTCCATCCTTTTGCCCCTCTAACCTGGAACAGGTCTGCAACTCATAGCCTACCTTTGCAAGGGAGTCTGAAAGACCTGGGTTTGCAGCAGCAGCCGCCCTGAAGAATCTGCCAAAGGTGCTTGAACCATAGCAGCTGCCACATATTAGGTTTGCACTCCAGGATTTCCATTCAAGGTGGCAACTCCTGCTGCTAATGCACTGAGAGTTCACCAGCTCAGCTCTCCTTCTGTGCATTTAATCATGGCTTTAATCACTGATCATGGCTGGAGCCTATACTTTCCAGAATGACTCCCCTTGCAGAGCTTGTCATAGAACAACCCTGTGTTTTGGAACAGAAAAAGACTGTGAACGATAAGATGTTATGATGCTGACCGCTGCCCAAAAAATGCATGTCCAGTTATATTATATAACATATATATTATATAAAATATTAAGCATTATGTATATTATATATAATGGAATAACATTCAGATTTTAAAATGAGGGAAATCTTGTCACATGCTACAACAAGGATGAACTTTGAGGACACTATGCTAAGTGTGTCCAAACACAAAATGTCAAACGCTGTGTGATCCACTGATTCCACTTACGTGAGGGACCTGGAGTAGTCCAAGTCATACAGACAGAAAGTAGAATGGTGGTTGTCAGGAGTGGGTGAGGGGAGAGAGGAGGAGCTGCTGTTTAATGGGTCCAGAGTTTCAGTTTCGCAAGATGAAAAACTTCTGGAGGTTGGTTGCACAACAATGTGAATATACTTAACACTACTGAACTGAACACTAAGAAAGGGTTACAATAGTAAATTTTATGTTGTGCATTTTTTTTTGCCCCAATTACACACACACACACACACACACACACACACACACACACACACACACACACTCTCCTTGGGATTTGGAAATAGACTAATAGAGGTTTGAGTCTGAGAGACCACAGGTTCAAATCTCAGTTCTGCCACCTACTAGCGATGTGATTTGGGAATACTGTTTGACCTCTGTTGAGTTTCACACAATGCTCTATAAAATGCATTTTTAAAAATCTAGCAATAAAGTTATTGTGATGATTACCTATAAAAAATGTTGCATGTTAAATAAAATGTAGCCACTAATCCAGACAGGATATAAAAGGCTTTGATTATCATGCTAAAGGAGCTTATCACATAGACCAGGGAGAGCCATTAAAGGGCTTTACATTGGGGGATGAGAAAATTAGATATCCACTTTAAAAAGACAGCTCTGGTAGTTGCACAGAGCAGGCCACGGAGCAGAAAGACTCAAGGTAAGGAGACCAGGTAGAAAGTGTGGGATCCAGGTGAAGATGGGGCCTTAGTTTCCACCATAGTAGAGAGAGCAGCTTAAAGCAGCCTTAAGGGAGAAAGGACTTGGCCCGACACATTGAGGGTGGCAGGTGATAGGAGGTAGGGCTCAGTGATGCTCAAGTGAGGTCCCTTGCAAATGAACACACCTGTGGAACACAGCAGGGAGGCTTACGGGACACCCCATGGCTGGGAGGAGATACATCTCAGCTCATAGAAGAAGGAACTTTCAAACTAAAGCTGCCATCCCTTGTGAGATGACCTGCAGGCAGAAGCTGGAAAACCTGCCAGAGCAACTGAGGCAAGGGGTCCCAAGGGGGTGGGCTGGGCTGGGGGTGGAGGTGGGAGGCTGGGCCAGCTGACCCATAAAGGTCCCTCAATCCATAAGTCTCTGATTTCATGCATCCTCACAAAGGGAATCCTCCATTGACCAATCTATTCCCATTTTCTATCTAGGGAGAATTTGAGAAGATTAAATTGTAGCACAATGATTGACAGTTGACAGACATTTGTTAGTATGGGGAAAACTGGAATTTCTACCAATTATGTGAGGTCACCTGGAATTAGGAGGTGTTTTCACCTCCATCAGGCCTGCTGCTCTGCCATGAGGTAGAGGAACTTTGATAAAGGAGAAAGGTCATTTCTCCTTTATCAAAGTACATAGTCATGAAGACAGTAGAGCACATAAAGCCAGAAATCTCAAGGAGTGCAAAGTTGTGCACAGGTTGGACTTTGGAATCAGATTGACATAAGTTCAAAGCCTGACTCTCCCTGTTAAGGAGACCTTAGGCAAGTTCATTAACCTCTCTGAGTTGGTTTTCTCATAAATAAGTGGGGGACACTATCTGCTTTCCTTGCTCAAGTGCTTGATGGCTGGTGATGTATATAAGAGACTTTGTGTACATGTAGGTGCTCAATACATATATTATTTTTATTGCTAGTACTAGCAAAGAGCAAAATGTTAATGCAAAGGAGTTATAAGAAACGAGCTACAAGCGAATTTACCAAATGCCAGGAGGATGTCTTTTCCTGTCTCTTGGGAAAAAGTAAGTTCTAAATAGTAATACCAACTTGGATGGAGGGAGATGAAGAAAGCCAGTATGGTATAGAGAACTCTGAGACTGCATACAGTACTGATGAAGAGACAAGCGTCCAGAAGAGAAAGTTCTCCCTTTTTTAAGGGAGAATCCGATTGAGTTTTTGGGGGCACTTCTGTCCCAGCCACAGGGCAGCTTCTACACCTGAGCCCGGGCCATTTAACCCCTGGCCTGCTGCTCTGCCATGAGGTAGAGGAACTTGAAGGGGCTCAAATTCGGCTCAGCCATGCAGCTTTTTGCAGGCATTGGGATGCCTAAGTCCCCTGGTTTGTAAACCAAGTGGCTGCCTTCCTCCCAGAAAGCCAGAGCTCTGAGGGTCCTGATCACTTCGGCAGCTCAGGCATAGTGGGTAGTCCTTGACAGTTCGAGCACCAAAAGAAAGATAAACAGAGCACAAGAGGGAGATGAGGGACGGAAATCACTTTAGAATTTTAGGGTCTACTTTCCAGCCACACCAAGTGCAGATGATCTGCCTTCTCCCTGCTTTCCCAGCCCCCTCACCCTGAGACACCCCCTTCCCCACCCTCTGGCACTGTAGGGAGGATGCCCCTATAGCATTTGAGCCTCACAATGATAGAGAGGTGTGGACAGAAATCAGATAAAGAGAAAGCCCAGAAATGAAATTGCCCAAGGTCATAAATTGGCCAGGCCATCTCTCAAACCCAGATCCCTGACTCCAACCCAGTGTTTTCTCTTAAACAGAGCGGCCTCAGCAGCAGTCATGTTGCCAAGGCGACACGAATTCCAGTGGCCTGGCTAAGAGTGGAAAGTCCAATCTGTCCCCTTGCCATTGGCTAGTTAAGCATCAGGGTAACCCCCAGCTTCGGAAGTCCTCAGGGTCATCTGAATCACACATCGCCTGGCTTCCCTCACTACCTGACCATTGCAGAGCTCTGGTTTCTGAACTGGGTGCCCGGAGGCAGTCTTCCAGAAGAACTCTGACAGCCACTGCGGAGGAGAAACTCACACTCCAATAGTCTAACACCAGCATCAAAGTCAGAGTTATTTCTTCATTTTACTAGCAATAGTTTAATGTGCCTGATTCCTACTCACAGCTGTGAGCAGGTTACAACACTAAAGTTCTCAAGTTTGCAGTGCTAGTCTCAAGTCTAAGAACTCTGAGTTCATTAGAATAATAGGAAACCAAGCCTTCTTTTTCTTATCTACAACTGCTGGAGGAGAGAAAACCTATGCTAGGGGTACTCAAACAAGAAGCTTCCTTTTCTTCCTTTCAAGCCCTGGAACACCCATTAGTCTATTTTCCTATTTTCTCATTGTATAAGCCATCTTTAGTTTATAATGAGTTTGGAGTTATTAAGAAGATACTGAATCCCCAGCTGTTGGAGCTAAATTAAAGTACTGAGCTGCTGCGTTTACAGTTAACTGGAGAAAAACGCAGGCTCTCTCCAAAGAACAGGGTGAACTTGCATTTGAATGCTCTCTTGCTACATTTATCATAATGAGTTTTCTTTCCAAAAAGATAAGACCCAGTTTTCAAGGTGAGGGGGAAACTTAACATATCCTCTACTACGGGGCTGCTGCTATTCAGGCTCAGGAAACCGAGCTGGCCGACTCAGGGAAACAACCTCAACTCCAGATCTAAATTTAGCTGCAGGTTAAATAAGCAATGCACACTTTTCTTTTTAAAATTGGATCCCTTCTCTTCAAAGCCAGCTCCTGCGCACCCTCGTGCATGAGAACCAGGGAGAGAGAACTGCAGTTGACATTCACTTCCAGAGCCAAGGACTCCAGCGTCCTCCTTTCTCAGCAAACCTTTCCCTAGTGGGACTGGTAAGGAGAAAAGGGACCATGTTTGGACCCTTGAAAGGAGAGTGGCAGAGACACGGCCTGACTGTAGCTCAGCATCACTTGCCCCTGCCCCTACAACCGACTTAACTGGTCAGAGTGGAAGGAAGTAGGGGTGAGGGAGACTCAGGCATCAGTTTTAAATTCTCCTCAGGTGATTCTTACATGCAGTCATGACTGACAACCGCTGGTCCACATGGCCTTCAAGTGGATCCCAACGCTTTAGAAGGCTTTGAACCATCCTTATTTTAAAAGCTAAGTGATGCCAAAGTAACAATAATACAGAGAAGTTAAGGGTGGCCACATCTGTATACACCTCTGGGAAGTCTGGGTCCTGGGGAAGGTTTGAATGAAGGCCCATAGGTATTCTGTGAGAAATGGGGAGTCTGGACATTTCAATATGACAACTCTTGAAGAGAGAGATGAAGAGTGCTCCACCGTTGGGGAGGCTGGGACTTCAGCAGGCAGCTAGAAAGAGTCAGGGGACATGTCATGCCCCCCAACTTGCCACGATATGATCAGTTCATGAAGGGGAAGGAGGGATGGAAAATAGAGCAGAGTGCCATCCAACTGCCCCAAGGAAACTTGCCAGGTTCCCAAGCAGATGGACCTAGAAGCACTATGATGCTGAAGTTAACACGGCACTGTGGCCAAAGGTTAGGTTCCTGAGTTTGCATCATGGTTGCATTACTCACTGGGTTTGTGACTTTGAGCAAATTAGTTATTACTCATTAACAACTTAGTAATGCATTATTAGCCCTATTAATGGATGAGAAAACTGAGGCTCAGAGAGATGAAGCCCCATGGTGTTCATGCCTAGGCGATTCGATACCAAGGGCTACCTCTTTACACTGGCTCATCGCTGGTTCCCTTCCCAGGAAGCAAAGCTATGGACGGAATCTGAGTGCTAGTGAGGGCCAGTGAAGCCCTTTCTTATTCTGATTTGTTTACAAAGAGAAAGGTTTGGGATAACTGATAAAAATTTTTTACAATAAGACAATATATTTTCCTACTTCATGTAGCATTTATGGTTAACATTCCAAACACCAACATAAAGATTAATTCTACAGTATTTATGTAATTGGTATGAATATTGAGTGAATTCCTTGTATTTTGCTCTATTTCCCCCCCATAGAAACTGCTTAGACGTTGTGAATTTGGCTTCCGGTCATGAAGGACATGAGTCAGTCAAAGCAACCTCATTTGCAGGAGGGAATCCCTTCCTTACAAGCATCGCGGAGTCGGGGCTGGGGACTCAGAGAACCACAAGTCACTGTTGACCTTCAGCAGGTCACTTTTGCCTTCTGGGCTCAGTTGACTGATCTATAAACTTCAGGTGTTACTCGAACTGATTTCTAAGACTATAACCCTGCAATCTGAAGAAAAAGCTCTCTAGAAGGATTCTGTTAAAACAGACTGTTATCTCAAAGCACTACTCACTTTAAGTCTTTGCTCATCTGAGATGACGGAGGTTAGCTTAAGGGTAGAGAAAACCCAAGTTCCAGGTGGACATGCTTCCTAGCAGTGGCCTGGTCAACGCCATCAGGTCAGCTGCTGCCATCAGAGTTCTAGGAAGACTTTTTGGCTTTTTGGGTCTGTCTGGACAGATGTTACCTAACTTAGGAGAAATATGCTGTCCCCTTTCCTCTGAAGTATGCCAGAGGCTTGTGCAAGCCACTCCCAAATTCCGGGTGCTGCTGAAGGTTTGGGCAAAGAACTCAATCCTGGGTAGACGACTGGTCGGAAGTCAGGGGAGTGAGCTATTATGCAATGAGTCGCCTCCAGAGATGAGCAAAACTTCGCCTGAGGACTGCAGCTGCATCTAGAAGAGCAGAAATGTGAAGCCGATGATGATGATGGTGATGACAGACTGTAAGGCAAAGCGGTATTATTCTTAGAGGGTGGACCCAACCAGGGGAGTGTCTGGCACCGGTGGGAGTGTGGGGACGTGGAGGTGAGGCTGCCCAACGTGCCGTATGTCAGAGACCCACAGGGAGCCATGTCACATGCAGCCTGCTGGCTTTGACAGAGCAATGTGGAAACTGATCGTAGGTAGCCTTCTCTCCATGGGACACCACTGTAGGTTTTGTGGACATGCAAATGTGTCAATCTTAATATGCTGATAAACTGTGGAGGCCCCTAACAACCACCATGTCTCCGTACGGATCATCTGGCTATGGTCTTAAAGTCACAATCCATATTCTGTGCCACTAGTGACGGGGAAGGAGAGTTAGCCTTTCTTGGGCGCCTACTATGTATCTAATAGAGCTTGACACACAACCTCATGTATACACTCAACAACCTTCTGAGATAAATAATATAACCCTTATCTTTATACGTGGTAGACTGAGCTTCAGAGAGGTGGGACAATTTGCTCAAGGAGACTTGAATCCAGGCCCACGTTTCCTCCCTCCTACGACACCTGCCGCAACCAGCGCCCATTCCACACACACTCTCTCCCTTTCCAATGCAGCCCTACCCGCCACCACATCTAGAGTTCTGAACTGCAGTTTCAAACACTTGATTAATTGTATGCTATCCAGAAAAGGAAGGTTAAAGGAAAGGGGTGAGGGGGAGTGGCTTAGTCAATAAGAAAGAAGTATGTCAACTAGTTGGAATAAAATAGAAGAAAACAGTTCAAAAAACGGCAGCTTGCTCCTCATTTACATACAGCTTTATTAGAGACTTGCTGGAACCACCGAGAACAGCTGCAGGCACACGCGCTGCTTGGGGAACGGCATGCAGCTCTGACGCTCTTTTTCGCCCAGGACTGCGGGCCAGGGAAGGCCGCTCACACCCAGTGCTGCCCTGCGCTGAGGGCTGTGCTGAACGTTCTCAAGGCCCGGTGAGTCCCCCTCACGGCCAGGAGGAGTGACCCAGCCTGGGCGCTGTGGCCGGCCTCCCGCAGGTGCCGGGCCAGCTCCTCCGCGTCCCAGCGCCCTTGCTGGCGGCTGGCCAAGAGGTGGTCGACGGCACGCGGGTAGTAGGGAGTGGAGACACACTTCACCAGCAGCTTGGCATCCAGGAGTAGGGACAGAAGTTCTTCATCACAGTTGGAGTCATTCACCTTCGGGGAATGAGACAGGCAAAACATGAGAGGACGTTTGCTTAGTCCGTGTCTGCCCCAGACTCTCCACGCCCTCTGACGTGTTGCCTTTTTGTGTTCAGCCTCATACATATCTTTGCCTGGGTCTAACAACATCTGCTCCAAAAACCATGCGTAGGGCATAAGCTTACCTCTGAGGTCACAGACATGCTTTCCTTTTAACATAAGACATACCAAGAACTCCACTTGAATCACCGCTACAGCTACCGTATGCTGAGAACCAGAAACTGTGTTAAATAGTATACAAGTATCACTTCATTGAGCCCTTCCAGTTCAACCCTGTGAAACTGGTACTTTCACTTCTCAATTTACAGATGAGGAAACTGAGGTATAACAACTTTGGTTAACATTGGAGCCAGCAAGCTGTGGAGCCAGAATCTGAATTCGTCAGCCTTGACTTCAAAGTCTGGCTCCTAACATTTACCACTTCATTTGTACCTTCACCATGGTCCATACTCTTCAACTACAAATCTCTCTTAGCATAGAGCCACATTTAAAACATCTTTTCAGAACAAAATCTTTTGTCCTACCCCACTGAGAAAAGAACACGTCCCTCGAGCCCACTGATGTAACAGGGTGACTGGCACTGGGGTTTTCAGTTGTTCTCGCCTGAGCCCCCAGGAAGCTCAGACCACCCTTACCTTTTTCAAACGTGTTTTTATAGGTTCTCCTGGCTTACATATTCTCTGCACTATCTTTCACCTTGGCCTTATCTTCTATGTATGGTTTTCCAAGGCTTTGATAGTTTGTATTTTTCTATTTTACATTGTCCATATTTTTGTAGGGAATCAAGACAATGCTGATCACATATCAAAGTTCAGAGCTTCTCATTTACACTGGGGTATCCTAAAACAGCTCCATGATAGGTTCTTCTCAATGTCACTGTACACTTTGGATAATTTTGATTGTAGGACCCTCAGAAATAATGTCCAAGACAATTAACTAATGTTTAGACCAACCACGTTACACAATTGTATGCAATGTACTCTTCCTGCATGTTCTGTGACAAGGAGGAGAGGCTACTGAAGATGACAAGGTCAGCTGTGTCCACTGGCTACAAGGATTAAACCAAGAGAAGTACTGAGAACGAAAGTTTACTGCCCACTATCAGCGTGGATCTTTCCTACAACCTAGGAATTGTTCAAAACTCAACGTAACATCAGCTCCGATGCCATCTTCTCTAACTTTCTTGGCCAGGCTGACTCCTCTTTCCTCTGTGCTCCCAAGACACCTGGTACACGCCCCTTCATGTTGCATCATAGTAATTACATATCTGTTTCCCCTACTGGACTGGGAGATTCTTGAGGGCACAGAGGTTTTATCATCCTTCTGTTTCAACATCTAGTTTAATTAACATTTGCTAAATGGCTGAGTGAACCTACATTATTAAACTTTGTCACATTTTTTTGTAAATGGCACAAATACATGATAAAGACCCTATCTCTGCAGAGCATCTGAATAGAGTTAGACTCTAGAATGGAAAAGTCTTTCCGCAAACCCTCAGCATCTTGTCTTTGGACTTGAATGTCATCAACACTTGTATACACAACTCACCCTCCTTTGGCCCAGGAAGACACTTAGGTTGAACTCAATTTAGCTTTGTTTGTTTGTTAGTTTTTGTTCTGTTTCCTGAGAGATGGGAGGAAAAACAACTGGTGTGAAAGACTAGCTTCTCTGCTGAAAGGAGCATGAGAGCTTTCACTGCTCACTGGGGCTGCCTATGGGTTCCGAGTATCTCTTCCCAACCACCTTCCCCTCTCTTCATACCTAGCAAACAAGAACCTGAACCCCACAGAGCTCCTGCACGCACCATGACAGCGTCTGTGCGACAGATCCTGCCAGCCACTTTATCTCTAAGCCTTCAGACATGCCTTTAAGACAGTTTTAACCTCATTCAGCGAGCTCAAAGTCGTGTGTTGAATGTCACATGCTGCACCGTAGTGGAACTGGACTAGGAGCCCCCATTCTGACTAATTTATTGGCTTACCGTTCGCCTCCAGAACATGAGCTGCTGCAGAGCAGAGATCTCGTCTCCTCTGCTCAGCTGTGCTTTCCCCGTGCCCAGAATGGTTGGCCACATGTTAGGAGTTCAGCAAAATTTGTGGAATGAATACATGAATGAATAAATAATTCCAAAGCTCACACTCTTTCACTCTAGGCTGCTGCCTCCACCTGCACATGTGTTCTCTTTCTCTCTCTCTCTCTCTCTCTCACACACACACACACACACACACACACAGCATCTGAGTTACTGTATGTGTTGTTATTTTGGTTTAAACCAATAATCCTTCCACCTAACCCTCCAGGAGAGAAAAGAGTGTGTGCCAGGATGCTGCAGGCAACTGTTTGATAAAATACATGGATAAAAGGTTCAGAATCCAAACACTGCAGGGTAACACTTTCTTTGTTGCCCTGAATAAGTTTTCAAGGCTGGGACACCTTTATTATTCCTGCACTTTACTCACTAAGCCTCCCTCGGGGCCTGACAGAATCCTACAATGGGAGTGATGGATTCTTCCAGCTTGAGGAAGAGACAGGGGCTGCTGCTCCTTTCATTCCTTCCTTAGCTTGTGTTTCTCTCCAGTGCAACAAAACCTTGCAAATCAGTTTGTAGTTGAATATACCCAGCTTTTCAGAAGCTGCCCTGGTCCTGGCAGGGAAAGAGCAGATGGTAGGAAAGGGCAGAGGCAGCTGACTGCTTTCCAAAAGCCCGCTGCTTACCATGCTGCTTACCACTACTTACCATCTTGGCTGAGAACATCCAAGGCTAAAGTCATGGAAATTAAATGTACTGTTTCCCCTTTGACCCCGGCTCACTCCTTTCCTGACTCACTCAAGAAAGGCAGAGTCTGAGCTTGGGCAGTGATCAGGGAAAGGTATGGGCAGGGATTCTGTTTCAACTTCTTATAATCAAGTGCTGGGAAAATGGAGTAGCTGACTTTATTTCATTTCCTTTCTCTGACTTCCTAACTGGTTCTGACTTTGCGAGAAGTACAGAATTGTCAGAGTATACTTTATAATTGTCATTTGCAAGGAAGATAGTGCATAGACAATTATTCTGTGCATATTGGGGACAAAATAGAGAGTAAAACAATAAAGAGATGGCTTTTGTAATAACCCATTCCAACAACTTCATTTTAAAGAAGTGTCTGAGGGTCACAGAAGTACAGGTATCCCCAGGTCACAGAGAGCCACGATGTCCCTCTCTGCACACTAGGCGGCCTGTGTCAGGGCACCGAGACCAGACTGAGTCCTTTCCCTCAGCACAGCCAAGTGCAGGGTGCCCCAAAGAATCTCAGGTGCTTTGACATCAGCACCACACTGCTGAGTTGCTAGATTTATTTAAACCTCAAGTTGTCTTCGTTTTTCCTGTTTTTGGCTAAAATTCCAACTAAAGGGACTAAAAATCTGGTATTGTCTACCACGGAAGCTTGGTACTGTGACCACTCATTATTCATTCTAATCCATTTTATTCTTCTATTTGAAATAAAAAGAGAAAAAGAAAAAAAAAGTTGAAATAGTTTGAAAAAGAAAAGTCATCCATATAGGGATCACCACGAGAGAATTATTTTATCTACCTTTTCTCTCCAGTAATTGTCCATGTGCATAGATATTTTTCCACAATCGTATGACATTTGTATTCTGCTTTTCTCATTATATGTTAAGAATTTTTAAAATGTCTTTTAAGAAGTTTTCATCCTTTCAAAATTTTAACAGCTGCAAAATAGTTTGTTGAATGTTACAAGTTATTCAGCTTCTGCTATAAATATTTCAGCTGCTTTTAATTACTGAAACACTACAATGAATGATCTTTATGCACATACTTTCTTCTTTATTTAAATTATTTGCATAGGACAAATGACCAGGAGAGGTATTATTGGAGTGTTAGGACTCAATCGTGTCCTCCACCCCATATATTGAAGCTCTAACCCCAGTAGCTCAGAATGTGACTGTACTTAGAGACAGGGCCTTTAAAGAGGTAAATAAGATAAAATGAGGTCATTAGGATGGACTCCAATATAACTGGAGTCCTTATAAGAAGATTAGGACACACACATAAAGCAAGGGTCAACCACGTGAGGCCACAGACATCTGCAAGCCACAGAGCGAGACCTCAGAAATCAACCCACTGACAACTTGATATCGGACTTCTTCTCTCCTGAATTGTGAAAAAATAAATTTCTGTTGTTAAAACTACTCAATCTGTGGTGCACTGTTATGGTAGTGTGAGCAAACTAATACCTCAGGCAAAGTATCTGAGACATTGTTAAGCTCTGAATGTGAATGTAAGTACAACTGCACGATAATGTCAAACTGTGCCAGTTTACATGGTGATATCAACGTAGGAGTGTGTCAGTTGGTTTCTTGATAAACTTCTCTGCTTTAGGTGTCACTATTTTGGAAGGAAAAGCATTTGCAAATTTAGGAGTTATATAATGGTACCTCAAGGTTGCTTTAATTTGAATTTATTTATTTGCAAAAATGATTTTTTTCATAAATTGCCTATCATTTTTATTATTTGTTGTAGGGAGGACCAAATCCTTTGCTCATCTAGCAGAGTGGTAACATCTTTCTTTCACATGTGAAGAGTTCTTTGTATAACTAAAATCAGGGTTAGTATTTGAGTTATCATGAACATTCCAACCTACTGTATATAATTCTGTTTGGGTTATTTTTTGTGGTATAGAAGTTTTACATTTTTATAACGTCAGGAAAGGATCTATACCTTTATGACTTGTTCTACTGCTTGAAAACTCTGAAGTTACAATTCCTCAATATATATTCTTTTTTAATTCTCTGACTTTTAATGATGTTTAACTCTTAAACTGATCAGGAATTCACTTTGGTATATGGACTGTGAAAAATCACACATCCCTGACATTGGATTGATTGGCGCTTTAAGGGCTTGAGGGAGTAAATATATTCTGTCATTTTGGGACTCAGTTTGGATGTGTGAAATAAATGGACAAGCCCAGAAGGATTGGTTGATTTAATTTCCCTGATCAAATAACTTTCAATTAGAGTGAGAGACAATCTGGTGCTAGGAAAAGAAGATAGGCTTTTGAGTTAGAACCAATTCCAATCTTGGCTCCTTCACTAAACAGCTGTGTGACTTTGTTATGAGCAATGTCTCTGAGCTCCAGTTTCCACAACAGAATACAGACTGTCTGTAAGGGCTGGAGATAATAGAAGCTTTTACGTGCCTGGCATAACGCCTGGTGCAGAGTATTAAGTTCAGTAAATAGCTGAAGTTATTATAGTCACACAAATCATGAATAAAGGATTTCCTGGAAGGAAAAAGGCTGACATATATCCTAAGATGAGTAAAATGCTTGCTATCTCTGTCAGAGATTGTTTTTGTATGTCAACAATTAATTTTTGAGAATAAATGAGACTCTGAAGATCTTGGGAAAGAAATCTATTAAAGCACAGAGCACTACTGTCTTCCAAGATATTAAAATGTTATCTGTTTAATTCCTCTTTAAACAATAGGTAATGAACCTTCTCTGAATTAAAATCTTTGATTTTATGAATCTATACCAAGCTAAGAGTAATTACAATAATGAGGTAAGCTGAAATTCCATAAGTATAATGCATGCAGGGCCTCATTTCAATTACTTTAACGAAGATTATTTAATATTATTTCACTGTTTAGAGAAGGATATTTGTCTTGTTTTCACATATACTGTTACTAATAAAAGTTATTGAAAATATCAACTGCAAAGGTAGAAAAATAAAAGGGCAACACAAATATATACTTGGAATAAAAAATGTCTGCAGATGACTTCTTATATTCTATATTTATTTTGACATGATATTCAGATTACATTTTCTCAGCACATCATGTTTCACTCTTAGCATGGCATTTAACAGTATTCTTCTTCTGAAACCAAAATTAGGACAAATCATCTGACTTATGCTCTAACAACAAGAGTGAGAAAATGTTTGAAAATCCAAGCTTAATCATCTTGGTGACCATAACCAAATACTAGAGTTTGGAGCCCTGAGTCTGCAAGTTCCATACATTGTACCCACCTCCTTGCTAACTTGTTTAGTTACTTGTGTTATTATTTCATATGCCAATCTCTCCCTGAGATAATTCCACTAAACACAGGGATAATACTATTTTATATCATCTTTACAAATGCCCTATCTAGTCCTCATTCCACATACAGTACCAGGTCATGTACAGGGGAGCTTAATATGTCTGTTCATATCAAGTAAGTCAACCAACCACCAGAGGTATTTAGAAATCAAATAGTTTAACACAGGGAGTGAGCTGCCTGTTGCTGGAGGCATCCAGCTGAGACCTCTCTGAGATGCTGCTGTAGAGCTTGCTTCTGCCAGAAGACCAAACACGGGCTGAAGATGAATGATGAGAGGTGCAAGTAATAGATCTCAGCATGTTCAGGTTAAAACGATAGTTAGAAATGAGTAGACAGCCCACAATTCTGAGAAAAAGAGCCTGATACCCAAAGAGCCATAAGAACAGTGATTCTTTGTATTGCTTGGATCACTTAAGCCTAATTTGGTTTGCATATACTTAGAAGAAAACCAACTGTCACTAGGGCTAATGCCAAAGAGGGAATTTGCAGTTACCCAACAAGGTTGTTACGATCCCAGCCTAATTTCCCTGCCACCATGGAGTGCCCAGGGAAGAAGGAGGGTGTGTAAGCTGAGTTGGCGTGGAGAAGGCAATGCTGGGGAGTGCCCAGGGTGGAAGAGACTCCCACTAGAAAGCTACTAGTTGGAAACCTGGATAGAGTTAAAGAGGAACAAAGAGAGGAAGGTTTCTTTGTTTTGTGTAAATACATCAATCCACACATGCTTTTCTGAGAATCTTCCAGGTTCTCCCTCCAAGTGGATACAGGTCACTGTAAATAATGCTGGTCAGTTCTGGTGTCTTCATTGCAAGATTAAAGGGGACAGGAATCACATTTATTAAATATGTAAAGGAATGTCATCGGACAAAAGACCTTACTAATTCTGAGCAGCTCCCCTGAGCAGCACTAAGGTCAACATGTTCAAGATAAAAGGGTGCAGGCTTCATTTAGGAGGTGTTCTCCTCCCATGAGCTCTATCCAAAACGGCACAGAGCCCCCTGCAGTGCTCAGCCAGAGCCTGGGTGAGTGAGTGGGCTGAAAAAGGAAGCCCGATTGGGCAAGTTGTTGGACTAGCTCTGCTCTAGTCTTTTTCAGTGGTAATATTAGATGTCTCAAGGTGCTTTCAACAATATCATTTCTCTGCAGGGATAACCCCTTTCCAATATAATACAGTCTTCCTAGTTATATGAAAAGAAACTGCATGGTTAAGTATGGACTTTGAATGTTAAGTCTGGGGTTTAAATTTCAGCTCTGGCAGCTTACTCGCTATGTGACCCCGGAGTCTCAGTGTTTTCAGCTGTGAAACCAGAATAATATCTTCTCACAGGATTGTTAAGAAGATAAAGTAAGAATGTGCCTATTATAATACTTAGTAAAGAGATGGGACTTGAAAGATGGTAATTATTAACATCAGGAAGAAACCCTCAATTAGGTGCTAACAGTCTTAAACTCTTCCTTCATAACCCCATGACTTACTGTTTTAACAGGCACAGTAGTCCCATACGAATCCTGGGGCGTGGGGTGGGGGCAGAGGCACTGGGCAGTACCAAAGAGGAGGAAGCGATGAAGAGCAGGAGCCACTGCAAATCTGGAATTGTGAAATGGGAACATTTGCAGTGTACGAAACTATTGTAAATAGGTATCTTCTTTCTTTGATGGCACGAGTCAGGAGACTCCTATCAGAATAGAAAATATTCTAGAGATGCGATTCAAACACACTGGCAGGAGCTCCCTTCTTGAACAGAATATGGTTTTGAGCTCTCAATCTCACTGACTGATGGAGAGGGCAATCTAGCAGTCTACACTGTGCAGGGTTTTAATTGTTCGTCAACAATTTAATCTCAAAGAAGGACTCTCCATTTCTGGCCCAGAAAAGAGGCTGTTGGCCATCTGTAAAAGGTTACATGCTAAACGCCAGAGGTTCGCGATTTCAGAAAAGTTTAGAGGAAGAAATGAGTACTACTGTTGGCGGAAAAGTCAGTACAATCTCTGGCATCGGCACTTAAGTATCATCCTTTCAACTGTAAACACCTATAAAGCTGTCAGTATCTCATAACAAATAGTGAAATAATACATGCTATCAGCAAACAAGTGGGTGCATTTTTCCACTTGGATCTGCACAGTGTGTAGGACTGATTGCTACCAGAGGAGTCCCTTTGCCAGATGTTTTTTTCTTTTAATGTCAACAGGAACCACCACCAACAACCAATAAGGGGAAAACTAAAGTTGCTGATGAATTTAAGCCCCCTACTAATGGACAGAGTGAACAGCAAAATGAAAACAAACAAAAAAAGAAAGCAAAAGTTTTATATTTGTCACTGCAATACCAAAGATGATTTTAAAATAGCTAGACACAAGTCCTGCAAAAATGCCTACAGAAACTCTTCCTTTAGAAAAGTATAACACCACCCTTTAATGGTGCTCAGGGAACAATGATAAATTATAGTTAATTTTACATTTCGTTTAAATATAATAGTATTCTTGAAATAATAAAATTATAGAGATGGAGAACAGATTAGTAGTTCCCCTGGGTTGCTGGGAAGGTGGGGTGGGGGGAAGGTGGCTGTGTTATAAAAGGCAGCATGAGGGATCCTTGTGTCCTGTACCTTGACTGTAGTTTCTGATCACACGAAGTTACAGGAGACAACATCACACAGAGCTAGACAAACACACATACACATGAGTGCCTGCACAACTGGTGAAATCTGCATATGTCTGTATCAATGACACAGATACTGATACAATCAATCAGATTGCATCAATGTCGATAGCCTGGTCATAGTATTGCAGGCTGAGGATTCCTTATCCAAAATGCTTAGGATCAGAAGTTTCAGGTCTTTTTTAGATTTTGAAATATTTGCATTATAACTTATTGGTTGAACATCTTTAATTTGAAAATCGAAATCTAGAATGCTCCAATGAACATTTTATTTGAGCATCATGTTGGCACTCAAAAAGTTTTAGATTTTGGAGCATTTTGGATCTTAGATTTTCAGATGAGAGACGCTCAGCCTGTATATTACAGTTATGCAAGATGTTACTATTAGGGAAAATTGGGCACAGAATATAAGAGATCTGCAGTATTATTCTTAAAACTCAATGTGAATTTTAAATTGTCTCAAAATAAAAAGTTAAAAAATATTTTAAAAATGGAAAACTCCATAAGACCTTAGCTTTTTGGAGGATGCAAAAGGTCCAAAGACACCTGATATTTTTTTGGAACACATTTTAAGGGCACAATGGGCTAGCCCAATGTGAACATTCAACCAAGAGTGGAGAAATTACATTTAAGTCTCATTACTGAATTTCTAAAAGGATATCAATGGTAATAAGCAAGTAATGCATCTTAGCAATTTATACCTGTGGTTTTGATTTTTGCATCTGAAGGGCACAGATGTTTTGTCTGCTATCATTGCAACCACAGGCAAACTACTCATAGTCTCCAGAGCACTTTTAAAACCACAGTCTTAGCACAATGCAACACATCAAACATTCAGGTGAAAGTGTTACGGAGGTACATTAGCACCATTTAAAAACTACTTGGGTATTGTAGTGTTCCCAGTTAGTTTCTTATTTTGAGAGTCACAGTGGGATGTGTTTGGGGGTTGTTGTATGGGTAGCAACATTAGTTAGCAGTTAGGGCGTCCCTGTTCTAGATGCAGTTTTTGACAGATACTTTTGCAATAAAGAATTTTTAAAGAGGACCGGAAGATGGCGGATGAGAAACACCGCCAGACAGACTGTCTCTGAAGAAAAGACAGATTCTAGCAGAAATTAGAAGAAAGAAGCAAGAAGACGAGCCTACATCGGATGAGGGTCGGCAGGAGGAGTACCTGAGACCACGGGAGATTCCACGGGAGGAGGTCGCGGAGGAGAACTGGAGGCTGGGACCCCCGGAGCAGCCCGGAGACCAGCAGGAAGGGTAGGTGGATCTGCCGTTTCCCCTCCCCTGCATCCCGGACTGCTGGTGGGCTCCCCAGCAAGCGGAGGGACCTGCGGACACCAGCCCAGTGACAACCACCACCAGTGAGCGGTAAGCCAGTAGCGGACGCGGCACCAGGCTCCCAACTCCCTCGGGGCACCTCCCTGTGCACAGACCCGAGCCGCGCGGCAGACGCCATATTGCCTCCTCCTCCCCTCCCCCGACCCTACCCGCGGCTGCCCAGAGAGACAGAGAGACAGTATAGCCACCAGCCGGAGGCACCTCCAGGGAACGGGACCTTCCCTTTTGGGGCCCTACAGCTGACTAAGGGGAACTCAGACTGTGAACTCTCTGCCCGACAGCCCTCCCAGGTGCTGCTGGCACGGTGATCCCAGGAGAACGGGGCAGAGCCTGAGGTTGAGAGACATAGACCCAGCTTGGGCTCCCTGTGGGTGAATGGGGACAGGCACTCGTCTCCCTGGTGGGGACAAAGTTTGAACTCTGGGACCCAGAGGTCAGACCTGCAGACCACATCCCCTGCACCGAGGCCTCGCATTGCCCGGGGCACAGAAGGGATATACGTGAACAGCCTGCTGAGGTGTGTGTGCCTTCAGGGGCAGATCAGCGTCCTAGAGGGCAACCCTCCCCCCAAAGGAAGGCCGTGCGCCCAGCCCAGGTGGCGTTCCTGCGCAGGGAACCTCCCTGCCGGCATCACAGCCAGGGGAGGCCTAGTGGCGTGTGGTCTGGCCTGCTGACAGAGGCCCAGGAGTAGCCGCGGAGTTGGGGATGGTGGAAAGAGGCCAGGCCTGCTCCAGACTGCGGGTCTCGGACAGCCCCACCCCCACACGCAGACTCTCTGACTGAGTGGGGCCATTCCAGCCCCTCCCTGTCAGATTTGCCTGGAAGCAGAGAACAGAACTTTGACCCCTGCTGACGACATTGGTGGTACCTGAGGGCGGGCTTACCCAACTCAGCTCCGCCCAGACTCTCCCCTAGACCAGCCCTCACTGAAGGGGAGAAAAGGACACACCTGGAAGTCCCAGGGCCCCACC
>VSMD01131191.1:0-59863 GCA_008750895.1 Mirza zaza | reverse complement strand
ATTCTGAAGAACATCTGGAATTAGATGCTTCAGCCAAATATAATCCATTGGAGTGATATATCCCTGCAGAAGTAGAAACAAGGTAGGTTTTACAGATAAGAACACATAAGAGATCATCTGAATTAACTATTCCAGAAACCAAAACTTTAGTAAAATAATTGGGGAATACAGCACACATATTTCCTGAAAGCTATTCTGTCAAAATACTTCCTTTTGATATCATTTTCCTCATATGTCCATCTTTAGGAGATGGCTTAATGGAAATGATAATAAAATGTAATTTTATTAGAAGAACAAATATATTTTTTAAATGTTTATAAGTTATACAAGTCCATTGTGAAAGGAAAAAGTCTTACCCATGATTTTATGACCTGATGCAATGACTATTATGTTTTATTATATTTCTTTCATGATTTTTAAAAAACTCATTGTACATGGTGATAGCCATAATACATAATATAATTTTGATTGCTTTTTCATGTATGACTTAGATTCAGCTTATAAGTTCTACATATATTATTTTAAATTTAATCTTATATCAGGAGAGTTTTTCAATGTTGCTACATAACATCTAAAACAATTATCTTTTAATAGCTGAATGATGCTTATTTAGCATATATATCATACTTTATTAAATGCTCCCTTTTTTATTGGACATATGGGTTACTTCTGATATTTTATTGTAAAATAGTATAATAAATAATTTTGTACATATACTTTTTTCTTGAAAATTATTCCTTTAGGAAAAGAAGGAAAACATGTATATTCAGTCTTAAGAAAAAAGGCTCCTTTAACAATTGAGAAATAATCATCCTTTATTAAAGTATCAAAAACTCTTACATTATAATATTCTTTATTGGCAAGCATATGGTGAACCTAGTTGGGCATTGCTGGAATCAGTATGAATTGGCATGATTCTTTGGAAGTTATTTGGCCACACAGATCAAGAACCGTAAGAGTGTTCTTATTCCTACTGGAGAAACACTTGTGATGTTATAAGATCTGAAACTTTGGTGGGAATTCTAGAGAAATATGGCAACTATTTTGAGTCTCTTTGTGTCACAAAACTTCTCCAGTTTGAATCTATGCTTGAGACCCACTCCCCACATCTACTTACATCAATTATGCTTTTAATTTCTTTTATATAAATCTCTTCAGTCTCAAGCAAGTCATGTATAATGCGCCTGAATCGCAGCAGCGGGTGGGAGGTTGAAAGAGAGAGAGAGACAGAGGGAGGGAAGAGCACACTTTTAGAATTCTTTTAAAATAATGCTCATCAATACAGTAGTGGCTCAGCTACTTAGGTTCTGATCAGTTCATTCTGTTCTATTGAACACACACGGCCAGCATCTCATGAAAGCACACTCCGGTCACACTGGTAGAAGAAACAACAAGTTTAGAGGACCCAAAATCTATTAGCATAACCAATGAATGACCTGCCCTCTGGGTGGGCCATATAGTGTCGGGGCCAAGAGGGCAGACATTGGGGTCAAAAATACCAGGTTTGGATCCATGGTCAAGGAATGTCTGCCTGACCCCTACCTGCATTATGCATGTGGTTTCCTATATTTTCTCTCCAGTTTTCTGCTGTTGCATTGCTTACATCAAGATCTTTGACCCACAGGGATGTATTTTGCTGTACCTGGGGTTAGATGTGTGCTAGATTCTTCCTCTGGCATTAGATGTTTCACTGTGATTTCCTAAGCCAAGAGATATGAGGTTTGTCCACTTCCCTCAACAATGGCAGGTGGAGAATGTAGTGGGCAGAATTCTAAGATGGTCCCCAAGATTCCTGGCCCCTGGTATGTATGCACCTCTTCCAGGTTGGTCAATCAAACACCAATTTAGGTGCTGCTATAAAGGGATTTTGCTGTTCAGTTGACATTAAGATAGGTAATCCAGCTGGGCCTGTCCTAATCACATGAACTGAGATCTGGATCCAGAGGTTAGAGAGATTTGAAGGACAAGAAGGATTTAACACAAGGAGATTCCCTTTTGCTGATTTTTGAAATGGAGGGGGCATGTGGCAAGGAATGTGGGTAGCCTCTAGGAATGGAGAGAGGCTCCCACTAACAGGCAGTGAGGAAGCAGGGAACTCAGTCCTGCTAAGGAACTGACTCCTTCTAAACCACATGAACTTAGAAGAGGATCCAGAGCTCCACATGAGAATGTGGCCAGCCAAACGTCTTGATTTTAGCTTTATGAGACTTTGAGCAGAAAACCTAGTCCTGCTGTGCTGGGGCTCCTGTCCCAGGGACACTGTGAACTAATCTATTAAATCTATAGTGTTTATACAGCAATAGAAAACCAACAGAAAGAGTGAGGCTAGTCCCCATATGTATCCCAGACAGATCGTTTTCTTTCTCTCCTTAGCCAATATGGCCACATTTATGCTTTCTTTCAGAGCTCCAAATACGTGTTTATACAAGTGTTCATGTGTAGAATACATATATATATGGTTTCTTGTGAACTGTTGGTAGATTATCTATTAAATGATAGCCTCTCTCAGAAAAGCATTTCTTTCTTTCTTTTTTTTTTCACAAAAATGGATATGGCAAGGGACAAAAAAATCCAACAGAAGAAAAAGGGGTCAGGGGAAGGATATAAAATAGGAAATTCATGCAAATATACAAATGACTATTATGAAAAAAATGCTCAATACACATATTCAAGAAAGGCATATTGAAAAGGAGTAACACTTTTTATGGAATATAATGGCAAAATTTTAAACTTCAAAGAAAGACTGATCGATGAGGATGAGGAAACACCCTCCAACAATATTGGTAGAAGTGTCAATTTGTGCAAGCTCTTTGGAAGGTAATTGGGAAATATCTCATCAAAATTTAGAACACATGCTCCTTGACTCAGTAATTTCACTTCTAAGAAGGTTCATTGTTTGCAATTGGAACAGTAGATCAACATCTGTAACAATAATCAGATATAAGCTGGAAATTGCTTAAGTGCTCATCAAAAATCATGGCACAGACATATAATGAAATGTCATACAGTTGTTAAAAAGAATGAGGCTGATTGAAACATGCTGATATGACAGAGCCCAGGTCTTTTAAGTGAAGAAAAAAAAAAAAGCAAGATGTAGAACAGTAGGCAAACTATGACTATTTGTATACAAACGAGTGTGTATGTATAAATCTACGTAAAATTGTACATGCTTAGAAAATTTATGCAAACAAACTTTTAAGACATTGATAACAGTGATTGTTTTTGGAGAGTGATACTGAAGGCTAAAATATGAGGAAGTAGAATTTCTACATTTTACTGCACACCTTCTACAATGTTGTATTTTTTAAAAACTGAAACATTTACTGCTTTTATAATTTTAAAAAATGGTTTACATGACATTTTAAAATGTTACTGGAAGTAATAACATGTAAACTCCATTTGAGAGATATAAATAAATCATACAATTTGTATATTTTATAGCTCAACAATTACTTAAAATTACCATTTTTATATAAATGGTTATTATAAGACAAGACTGATAAAGACTGATAAAGGATATGCATTGACAGAGGATACAATTTCTAGGAGTGTAAAGACTACCAAAAAGTTACTTTAAGATCATATTTAGCTAAGAGTAACTGAGAAAGAGGTTCCTGTGCTTTTTATAAATCATCCTACAATGACAACAGTTGCTATGTCAGAAGGAAATGCAAGCCTCCACACCAATATGTTTCTATGAGCCTTGACATCAAGCAGGACCATAGCAGCAGTTTGGCATTCACAGAAAACCCGAGTACAATCGGCCTCTTAAGCCCTCATGAAGCATTGGTCTTAAGCAACTTGGCAAATCAGCTTAAGAATGTATTGATGATTACATGAAGTCAGAGGGCAGAAATAACTAGAATGTGGGCAGAAATAAATTTTATTATTCAATAATTATGTAGGAACTAAAGATACTCTTTGGAGCTTTCAGGAATCCGACACAGGAAAATATTCACAACTCAGAAGGGGATAAAAGCCCTTATCAGGTCATATGCCAGCTTGTAGTTTGGAAAATACCCTAGAGGTTTCATCCAACTGCTTGATTTTACCTGCTGGAGTGTAACACATGAAACTCCAATGATAGGAATTCCTCTGAACACTGGCTGCCCACATCTCAGTTCAGATTAACATGTAAATTAAAAATAGCTCTTATACCTAAGCCATTGTTCTTTCTTTCTTCTCCTGTATTCCCTTCAAATATCTTTTTAAAATAGGAGAGAATTTATGACTCTTATGCCTGCCTTAGTATTCCAAAGCATGTTCATAAAAGAAAGACTCTTAAGGATTTATCATCTAAAATCATCAAGCATTTATAACACAGATGAACACCAGAAAAAATGGGAGTACTCAAGTAATTTAAAAACTTTTAAGCACCTACAGCAATTTATGTCTTAATGGATATCTATCAAGAGGGATGGAGGACTGTAATTAGGACACCAAATGGAGTTTATGATGCTCGAGCAGTCTGCGCTAATGTACTGTGCATTGTAGCCTTTGTTTTACATTTCGAAATAGACCCTACCCCCTTAAGTCTTAAGAGGAAAATGGAGACATAATGTGATTGATTGATAGATTGATTTTTTGAGACAAGAGTCTCACTCTGCTGCTCAAGCCAGAGTGCAGTGGCACGATCCTAGCTCACTGAAGCTTCAAACTCCTGGGCACAAGTGATTCTCCTGCCTTAGCCTCCCAAAGTGCTCATATTCCAGGCGTGAGCCACTGCACCCTGCCCCATTTAAAGGAATGTTTCTTCTCTGAAGTCATAATTCACCCTAGCATGAAAACAGAGCTTTGGCTATCTGGTTCCATTCTGTATGACACCTTATACTTGTTTCAGATGATGCCATAACCAAGGGGCAAAGATGGAAAGAATGTCTTTAAAAAAATGAATGTATCCCTGTTTGGTAAGCAAGATCATTAAAGCAGATACACGTTAGGATTTCCTGATAAGTGCCCGTGCTCCCTAATCTGCCCCCTCCTTTAAACTGTTGCCACTACCTCCATTGCCCCCCTTTCTTAACTCTCCGACATAGGAAGAGTGTTCTTTGAGGAACCAGCCCATTAGAAGTCTATTTTTGCTCTTATTGTTAATACAATTTGCCATCAAGAGTTTTCATTTACTTCTGCTATCCTATTGCATCACACATTTCAGAAAGTATTATAGATTTTCGCTTTTTAAAAACCCAAACTCAGTCTCTTGTCTCATGCTGTTGACTCTCCCACATCTTGTCTTCCTCCCAGCCCTTCAGTCATGCTTGGGCCCATGTTGCCAAGGGCCGACATGGTCTTCACTCAGATGCCTCCCAGACACCCGAATCATATCAAGTGGAATTAGAGTTCGTTAGATGGAAATAGCATGTGTGTCAGTGGAACTACCATTTTTTAGGGTCCCTAAAACACAGTTGCTTCAAATCATCCCCTATATTCAGTCTGTCACCAAGGCTCCTTATTTCATCCCTCAGCGTGCCTTGTGGGGTGACTGCTGACTCTCTACTTCTGGTGCCACCACCACAGAGCAAGCTCTCAACTCCTCTCACCTTGAACACTTTGGTGCATTCCTAGCAGTGTACCCTTGCCTCTGGGATCTTTCTTCCACCAATCTATTTTGGAGGCCACCAGGCTATGCCCTTTCCAAAGCTCCATTTCCATCATGTCATCCTTCTGCTTCTTCAAGAACATGCCCACAAAATGCCAAAGCTCCTTCCTGGGGTTTGAGATTTTCCATTTATGTGAAAAGAATCTTTTTAAGGAGCTTTCTGTAAAGGTAAATTTACACGTTCAGAATCTGTAATCTTCACAAGCACCCTGGATGACTCTAAGGCAGGCGGTCTCCTATTCAACTAAGCAGCACTGATCTGACCACTCCTTTTAGTTACACTCCCCCACCTTTTAGTCGGGACAGTGTCATCACTCTTTTCCACTTCCTTTCCAATTCTAATCATCCTTAAGAACTCCAACAGCGTCAGATGAAATCAGTACCACAATCTTGTCCTTGTTGCCCACACCAAAACCACGACATTTATGAGACACCTATTGACTCCCTTCTATGAACCAGGCTCCAAGACAGGCACTTGGGATAGAGAAATGTACCATAATCCTGACCTTAGTAATTTCCTAGTCTAATGGAAGAGATAAGAAAATCAATGACTCCAATGAGTGTGCTAAGGTAACAGGGTAGTCAGGGAAGTTGGGTGTAGAAAAGCGGCACCTAATTAAGCTGGGGGGTGGGGGGGAGAGACTGACGATTCAAAATTGGGTGAAGTTTAAGCACAGTTTTTTAAAAAAATAAAAATAAAAAACTTTTTTATAAAAGGTTTTGTTTGTTTTTTTTTTAAGTAAAGGGAATAAGGAGGAGGATGTGTATCCCAGGGTGAGAGGAATAGCGTGGAGGAAGGAGCAGAGACAAAGGGGATAAGCTGTACTGCGTGCTGATAACTGTACAGTGGGCCTACCCCAACCTTTCAGTAGGTTCATCACAAGTTAGAAGCAGATATAACCAATCCTTCATTTTACAGATGGAAAAAAGCCCAAAGAAAACCATAGGCCCAGAGCCGTGGAGTAACTTGCCCAAGGCCTGCGACTTTGGCAAAGCAAGTATCCTTCCTGCAGCATTGCCTTTTCGCTCTTGGCCTATGTTTGGGGTGCATCTGAAGAACTGTTTGTTGATTATTAAATAAAACACAAATTAAAATGAACTAGTATGGTGTTATAAAAACTCTAGGTTTCAGGAAACCGGGGTTTCAATTCTATTTCTACTTCTAGCATACAGGTAAGTCTCCTCCTTTCTCAGGGTCTCAGTTTCTTTGTGTGTCCAGGGGCTGCGTTAGATCATCTTGGCTTTCCCTCCTGGCTCTTATAGATCATTCTATAAATGTTATCATTTCTAATAAAATGTATGCTGTCATCTTTGGTCTAATGGCCTTTGCTTTTCATTTCTCAGAAGAAACGAAACAAAGGTCACAAGACTTAATATTATTCACTTGCAACCCCGATTAACTAGATAGTTAATGAGTAACTGGAGTGCTGAGTAGGGACAGCGAGGAGGAGCATGGACGTGGGCCGGAGGGTCCTGGAGAAGTGAGATGTGACCTGCCCTCTGTGAGAGTGCAGAGCTTGGCCAGGAAGAAGGAAACGCCAGCAGGGGCTGGAGTCACGGCCACACATGGGGACTTGCAGGACCCAGGCTTCCTGAGCAGGGTCTGGATGGGGGCGTGGGAGGCGGCGGATGCCCACTGAGAAGATGGTTGTTACCTCAGGCTATGAGTGTGGCCCCAGGCAGCAGGCCAGGAAAGGTGTAGGAGATGGATTGGGCCATGACAGATGGGCAGATAACTGCCCAGGAACCCGTTTCACTAAACACAGAATAAGGTCCTGAGGGCTCAGACTTTTGGGAAACATGTCTTAGTTTTACCCTCCTTGTTCTGTTTTGATTAGGTGTTCCCAATTACACAATAAGTTCCCAGAATTATAAATTGTAACAACATGAAGCACTATAGACCCATACAACTATCATGTTGAAACCAATGTTTTGTTTAAGCATTAATAAAAGATCTGATGAATATGAACGCTTCCCTGGTTTCTAGGAAACTGAGAGTTTTATTTAGTTGCTGATCTGGCTTCTGTTCCTTCCTCTCTCCTTTTTTATCAGTTTCTGTACTTTGTCTGATATTAATTGGTTTTGGTTTTACTACCCTGATTTGTTTAGAGCAAACTACCTCAATTCTTTTTGGAGAATATGGGACATAAATTATTAATAAAGTTTATCTGCATGGATGCTTTTTAATATCATATAATAAATAGTAACAAAATAATTTCATGCATATAGCACTTTTTAAAAGAGGGATTGATTATAAACACAATCCCATTAATCCTAATTCGAGTTAACAATCCTTACATTTGTATAACATTTTGGGGATTATAAAGTTTTAAAAAATTGTGGTAAAATATACGTAATGTAAAATTTACTATGTAAGCCATTTTTTAAGTGTACAGTTCAGTGGTATTAAGCACATTCACAATGCTGTGCAACCAACACCACTACTCATTTCTAGACTTTTTCATCATCTCAAATTGAAACTCTGTAGCCATTAAACATGATATCCCCATTCTTCACCTCCCCCCATGCCCTGGTAACCTCTATTCTACTTTTTGGCTCTATTAATTTTCCTATTCCACTCCTAAAAATGGACTCATATGATATTTTTTCTTTAGTGTCTAGTTGATTTCACACAGCATAATGTTTTTGAGGTTCATGCATATTGTAGCATGTATCAGAATTTGGGTCCTTTTTAAGTCTATATGTTTTCCATTGTTTATGTATATACCATTTTATGTATATACATTGTTTATGTATATACCATTTGTTTATCCATTCATCTGTTAATGCATACTTGGGTTGTTTCTACCTTTTCACTATTGTGAATAATGCTGCTATGAAAATTCATGTGAAAGTATCTGAGTTCCTGCTTTCAATTTTGGATATACAACTAGAAGTGGAATTGCTGGATCACAGGGTAATTCTATTTTTAGAATTCCAAGAACTGCCATACTGCCTTCCACGGCAGTTGAACCGTTTTATATTGCCACCAACAGTACCCAAGGGTTCCATTTCTCTACATTCTCATCAACACCTATTACTATTCTTTTTTAAAAAAACATAATAGCTAACCTAATTGGTGTGAAATAAGGTTGATGTTTTTTAAAAATGTGTATATTGTATTACTTGATCCATTAAATCTCTACAAAGAGCTTCTTCAAGGCAGATATCCCATCTTATTTATCCTTGGTCCCAGTGCCTTGCAAATGGGTAAATTCTCAAAATATGTTAATTGAATGCATGATTGATAGATTTATGGAATAGACACCAATTCTGTGAGCAAAAATAGGTACTAACTGTTATTCTCTATTATTTCACTGAGGAGGAATTTGGGACTCAGAACATTAAGTGAGTAGGCAGAGGTCAAACTGCTGGGTAGGCACTGCCAGCAAAAGGTCAGTCAAGTCCAGCCCCTTAGCCCTAAACCTAGTGACAGGGGAGTGAATGTGCTAAGCACGAATGTCAACCCACGGAAACAGTACCCACTTTCCTGATTCTGCAGCACAGTTTCATTAAAGACAGGGCCTGTACAGTAAGAGCACAGGTAAGCAAATTAGAAAAAAAGGGCTAGCTAAGACCACCGTCCATTAAAGCCTAGGACTGAAGGAATTTGGCTCAAATCTCCAAGCTGTGGTGCATAGATGCATCTGCAACCAAATATAACAAGGCACTGTGCGAGAGAATTCTGGTACACCAAGGAGATTCCTGGAATACTGCTGATAGGAAAGCCATTATTACTTCAATTCGCAAGAAAGGGTAGTACTGGTAATAGCTCAAACAGGAGCATCCAAGTAACTCAATAATCTTCAGTAAAGAAAAGAAATTGTGAGACAGTTACAGTTGGTCCTCCATAGCCACAGCTTCCACATCCACAGATCCAACCAACCACAGACTGAAAATATTAAAAAATAAAAATAACAATAAATAAATAAATAAATAAAATAACAGTGCAACAATAAAAAATCATGCAAATGTTAAAAGCAACACTATTTACGTAGCATTTACATTGTATTAGGTATTGTAAGTTATCTAGAGATGATTTTAAGTATAAGGAAGGGTATGTGTAGGTTATATGCAAATACTGCACCATTTTACATAGGGACTTGAGCTTCCACGGATTTTAGTATCTACAGTGGATCCTGGAACCAATCCTCCATGGATATCAAGGGATGACTGTATTAAGCTTCTACCTCATGAAAACTAAAGGAAATCCCCCCAAATATAAAACATGTTTATGAAATAATCAAAGAGCCAAAAATGTTGAGAAGAGACATGCTGCTTACTCTGCCCTTTTTGTAGACTTGTTTGTATCTTTATTGACTAGCAGATATTCTATTATTCTAATTGATCCCATTTCCTTCAACAGGGTTTACTTATTTATTTAATATGATACAAATAACTGTATCAGAAATAATGCTCTCTCTTGCTAGGATTCCTGAGACCTAAATCTATAGGGTCAATCAGGTATTAATATTGGATTTTACAACTTTAGACCATCAGAGCAACCAAGACCAATTCATGAAATGTATATATAGTTTTAGATCACATGACTGTATCAAGGACTTTAGAATTGGTTTTTTAGAAGTACCATTAAAAGAAAAAATTCAGTATAGCAAACTATTTCTAAGTTTTAACTAATGGTCTACTTGTGTTAAATAATATTCAACATAAATCCCAGGCAGACTTTTAACTGTCTTTTGGAATTGGGTTGAGTGGGATTTGAAGCATGTATGCTCCATAAAGCAGGCAATGAGCCCATGATAATTATTAACTATTAAGAAAAGGAAGATAGAAAATTACATTTTAGTTGTCCCTTAAATATCAGCACAACCAAATTTACGTGCAAAATTCCCAACACAATGATTGCCTGTGGGCCAGGCATGGAGCCCCCATATCACAGTCACTAACTGTTTCCTGAACCTCTCCAGGGGCTGTAACTTTCCTCCTTTCTTCTGCACCACCCCATCGCAAGACCCAAATCATTTTGTCCAATTGAGATAGTTGTGCAAAGCTGTCAATTGTCTTTTAAAATATAAGTGTTAATGAGACAGCATTCAAGATGGTCCCTACAAAAACGTCACCCCTTCGCTCAATTGGGATGTGCCCCCCTGAGTAGGGCAGAAAGAGCTGAGGAAGAGGCAGCCTGGGAACCTGCACAGAGCCCTGTGTGCCCCTGGGAGTGCAGAGTGTGTGTCTGACCTGCCAGTGGGGAAGGGACAGGAAACGCTGGGAGCCCCACTGCCAGGTACCAGGTCATTGTCACAGAGGCTGTCTGAGCATGCACAGCATGGAGGGCAAGCTGTGCGCCGGCCACGCACAGCACAGCTCTCCTGGACCAAGGAGGGTCCCAGCAAGCAGCACGTGTCCCTCCAACACTGCCCCTGCCCCCGAGGCCCCCACTGAGTGTTAGATGGCACATAAGGACGTCCTTACATGTTGACAGGAAGGAGATGATCAGGCACAGGAGGCCCTTGCCCCAGGCAGGGAAGAAGGGAATGGAACAAACTGGGTTCTTAGAAAGGCCTGCGGGGCGGCGCCCCTGTGCTGCCAGTTCCCTTCACCGCCCAGTTCTGGGTGTACCTGGTGTGGCCTCACCAGGCTGCTGAGGTCCTGGAATTGAGGGAGGGGCTGAATGGTGCCAGACCACAGGCAGGGGCAGGAGCTGCAGGAAAGAGCCAGAGCCCCCAGTGTGGCTTTTGGGCCTTGGTGGCAACCAAGAAGCACACGTGGCCATTGTACTATGGATGGGGCCTCTCAGAAAGAAAGTTTGAACAGTTGATGGTGTGGAAGCCTGTGCAGAAATTCAGTTCAAGTAGCAGTTAACAGGCATTCGCTGGGCGCTGGCGCCGGAGGGCGGGTCTCTGAGGGAATGGGAGAAGAGCAGGGCATGGGCTTTAGTTAGTCCACTTTAGACATGTTAAGCTGAAGCTTGATGTGACAACAAAGTGAAGACGTTTAAATTTGGAGCTCAGAATCGGGCTGGAAAAATAAATCAGGATTAAAGACAATGGGTGAGATCCCCAAGGAGCACATGTGGAGAGAAAAGGAGATCAGTAAGGACACATGGGGGAGGGGCTGGCAGCAGTGAAGGGGGAGGGCGGATGGAGGGGAGGGTGGAAGGGGGTGTTATTTTAAAGGTGGTGCTGTGTCAGCAGAAATGAAATTCTCCCCAAAATTCCCAGACATGTGAAATGCCTCAGATCCCTTTAGGTGCTGGTGCTGGGACCCAGCATGAGCCCACCCTGGCTGTCTCTCCTGGTGGGCACGAGGCAGCCGACCACCCATGTGCCCATTAGGATGGCCGGGGCTCTGTGCTCACGCTGCCCAGGACGGGGTCTGCACGGAGCCTGCGAGGAAACCTCCTCATCTGACAGAATCCAGAAGAAGCAAATGAGGCAAAACAGCCAAGCCTGACACTGTGCTGATGACATGCCCCAGTGGCATTAGGTGCTAAGCCAGTCAGTTATCAAAGCTGCTTCTCCTTTCACGATTTCAGTAAAACTGGCTCTTCTTGAGTCCCTGTTGTTCCTGCTGTCTTCCAGGATCTCTTGCACTCAGGGTTTAGTCTTCCTCCCCACAACTGATGCTGCTGCCCTACTGCCCTGCTCTCTGGTCCTCCCTCCTAAGTCTGCTAATTCCTTTGCCCTTTCTCTGCCTTATCTGACCCTTCTAAATCTAACATGTAGATTCCAACTCCTCTCATTTTTCAAGTTTCAAGCTTACCATCTTACAGTTTTCTTTTCCCAATACTTTCCATAGTTTTCCAGTGCTCTGCAAAGCACATTCCTGATGGTGGAGTTCAAAGTCATTTATAAATCTGATCACAGGGCTCTCTGCTTACAGGCAGCTACCATGGACAAGGAGAGCATGACGACACGGTCCTCTTTCTTTTTGCTGGCCAAGTCAGCGTCATCACTATTACCTCAGTTTATATCCAACTCGTCTCAAAATCTTCATGCACTCCCTTCCAATGAAAGTAACTGAGTACTATACCATCAAATCTACCATTCTTTCCCCTCTCTCTGGAATGGGACAGGGAGCCAGCCTGCTCTAGGAAATCCTCCCAGATGGGCAAAGGGCCCTTCCTTCTCTGTCTTCCTCCCTGTGTGATGTGGGCTTGTGTGGGCCCCCGGGTGGGCATTCTGGGCCACCTTGACCTTCCTCATCTCTCATCCACACCCTCTCCCCTCCTACCACCAAAAGCCCCACATCCTCTCACCAATCTTGGAACGTACTATCTGATGTGTCTATGATGGGAATATGTGATTTTTATATGTGCGTATCAATGTTTTGGCCAATTTGCATTTCTTGTGGTACAGTTTTATGTGCTTGTGCATGGACAACACACATAGGCCTAGTTCCAAATGATCTGAAAGGAATAAATATAATTGCGACAGAATATGTGTATATAAATACAGCATACACATGTGATGGCTGGGGAGAACATATGTGGGATTTCAGTCAGGATTTTATTAGAGAAGGTATGTGATTAGCACTGTCATTGTCAGTGACTCCCGTATAAATCACCTTATACAACTATTTCTGTCTGTGGTCTGATGTGCACGTAGCACCATAATCTCTGAGGTGATAACTGCAGGTGCTGAGTAACACCCTCTGTATGTAATATATGAAAAGAACTGTATGATTGCATAGATGCTAAAGGGCTTAAAGAAAGCAAATACAGGCCCAGTGTGGTGGCTCACACCTGTAATCCTAGGACTTCGGGAGCTCCAGGTGGGATTATTGTTTCAGATCATGAGTTCGAGACTAGCCTGAGCAACATAGTGAAACCCCCATCTCTAAAAAACAGAAAAATTAGCTGGGTGCCCTGCACCTTTAGTCCCAGCTATTCAGGAGGCTGATGCTGGAGGATGGTTTGAGGCCAGGAGTTTGAAGTTACAGTGAGCTATGATGACACCACTGCATTCTACCATGTTTCCCTGAAAATAAGACAGGGTCTTATATCTATTTTTCCCCAAGAAGACACCCTAAGGCTTATTTTCAGGGGATGTGTTATTTTAAGTACAGTACAACAATCTACATTTATTCAAATATAGTTAAGTCTCTTCTTCTGGAACATCATCATAACTCTCCAAATCCTGAATTCTATCCTGAATTTCTTACAGCTCTATTTCCTTTAGAACCATTGGCCTCAATTTCTCACCTCGAGCAATAGAGCTCTCATGGGGCAGAAGAGAAGGGCTGCTCATCTTCTTTACTGCTGGGCGAGGAAATGCATGGGTTGTGCAGATACGCTGGGTAGCCACGCCCATCACTAGGTTTTATTTTCTGGGTAGGGCTTATATTGATTGCGCAAATGCTTAGAAATCCTGCTAGGGCTTATTTTATGGGTAGGTCTTATTTTGGGGGAAACACAGTAGCTCCCGCAACAGTGCAACACTCTGTCTCAAAAATAAAATAAAATAAAATAAAAAAGCAATCACAAAACTTCCTGAAAACAGTTTGAATTAACAAGCACAATGTTGTTTTTACAGTTTCAAACTCTGATTAGATGATCTACGTTTAACTCATTACCTGTCTCATTCCTTTTACAATAAACCCAAAGCTTTTATTTTACTGGAGTATTTGGGTTAATCTTTTGTTTTTCTGTCATGTTCTGAAATACATACAATAACAAAATCACTCAAAATATCACCGCTGTTAGATGGTAATATTTTGTGCTTTAAGGAGAGATGCACAACCACCTTTGGGGACCCAAGAAATCAAACAAATAAAGGATTTATTTATAATCTCTTTCCTTCAACAGAAGTTTACATCCTCTTGGTATCGTCTGGTTACCTGCATTGGGAATTTTGCGGGAGGAAAACAGATCAAAGAGGACATTTATGTGGATTCTGGTTTACATTCGGTCATCCGAGTAAAATGAATCCCAGTTGACTGAAAGAGGTGCAGTGAAACACTTCCTGGAGTTCTCATCTGGGGACTAGAACATACTCGAGCCGGGCCCATCACCTCCTCCGACGCTCCCGGAGGGTGGCGAGCGGAGCCAGCCTAGGGCAGTGACGCCAAGAGGGCCGGGCCGCTGCGGGGGGGCCGGGCCGCCGCCCCGCCCGAGCCCGGGGTTGGGCCCGCCCCGGCCCGCGCCGCGCGGGGGAAGCGAGCTGGGTCCTGTGCTGGCTGCCCGGTGTTCGCCCAGGATTTAAAGCCGGCAAGTTTCGCCCTTTAGACCGACGACTTTCCCTCCGATGCGGGAAGGACGGCTGACCCCCAATTCGGGCGTTTAAAAAGCTGAGCTCCGACTGGGTGAGTTTCGCTGCACGTTCCCGTTGAAATTCAGCTGGGCTTGCAGGTCGCATCGCCGGGGAAGCTGGACCCGGCGAGGACCCTCCCCTCTCCTGGCGTGTTTTAGAAACGGACTGCCGTCCTGCAGCCTTAGTTGGCCGCTGTCGGTCGGTCTCCTTCCTTTGTTAACGAGGCTCCCAGAAGCTCGAGGCGTGTAAGCGGCGTGAGTGACAAGGAACCTTTGAACGAGACTCGGTCTGTCTCGCAAAGGAGAACGAAGATACGAGAGCTGCTACTGAGTCAAAGCTTACTTCTCCCGCACGGGAGTAACTAACGCCTTGTGTGCTGAAGTCATGAGTCTAACGTAGCCCGCCTCGAGATGAAAAGTGTATCGAGGCCAGTTTGTTTTTCCGTATGGAATTAATATGTGTGATCAGTTGTGCGATAAAAACACAGCTCCGCAGCCGACAGTATCTTACTGGGGGTCGAGGCCCCTCTGCGGGTGGAAGTGTGGTCTTTCCTCCCCAGTCACTACCTGGGGAAAATTCGAGCTCGCTTGGCGGGGTGCGTCTCGAGTGCCCGGACAGTTTGCTCTTTGTGCCGCGGACGGCAGACGGGCCCTCGGGTCCTCCGGGAGGGCTGTGGGCGCGGGGGCTGCGGGCTGCCCGGCCTCCGCCCCGCCCCCGCCCGCCCGCCCGCGGCGCCTCCTGGCCGGGCTGCTCGCGCTCCGCCGCGAAGGAGCCTCCGAGTCTCTCCGCGCGCTCCGGGCCGGGCCACGTCCCCGCAGGGCCGCGGAGGGGAGGGTCGCGAAGGGCGAAGACGCGCTGGTTCTCGGTTGGCTCCAGGACTCAGGTTGGAACGCGAGCCGGGGCCGGGGCCACGCGGCCGGAGCAGACACTGGGCCCGGGGCCCGGCGCTCCGGCCGGGACTGCGCGCGGCCCGGCGTCGGGAAGCTGGCGAGGCCCTTCCCGCCGCTCGAAAGCGCGGAGGGCGCGTTCCCTCCCCGGAGCGCCTTTGTTTCCTCCGGCCGCCTGCGCGGGCGCCTGTGACTCCAGGCAGAGCCGCGGCCCAGGTGCGGCAGGTAGGCTCGGGGGCCGTGAGCTCCAGTTGGGGACAACTTCCCTGGGCCGTGCGGGTTCCCCCTCCCTGGGGAGCTCCGGCTCCGCGAAGCTGAGACCCGCCCAGCGCGGGAGCCACGGGACGAACGCTGCGCCCGCGGCTTCGATATCCGGCGGGGACCCCAACCTTGAGGCCACCTCCAGGCTGGAGGGCTGAATTCGGGTAGAATGCCTGCCTCTGGCTGGAAAGGAGGAAATGAGTTACTGGCCGGGGAAATGGAGACAGGGGAGTGGGCAGGCAGTGGAAACTGGGGGATGATGATAATCTCCTCTCTCTCGCTAGCGGGACGTCTTAGCTGCTCTTACCTTTGACTCTGCCAAATTTTATTTTGCATCCTGATGTGACAGTTAATTGCTTGCTCAGATACCATGTAGGTAAAAGTAACAACTTTTAATTCGACTCTGGCTACACACTGTATTTTTCTTTCCCAGTATTGGTTTTCATAGGTTAAGTTGAAGGGACATCAGTGTAACCACACAATGGCTGGTGGTGGCTTGTAGCTCCTATTTAGGGTAATTCTCTGATGAAAGTACATTCATCAGAATTGGATTTGTTCCTTTGTGCCCTTATTTTGGGAAACCTTGCGTGGTCCCTGTGGAGGAAGGGAGAGGGATGTGAGGAGCTGAAGTTGACCCAGAAAAGGATGATTGAAGGTAATTGTTTTAAATAGAGTCACCGAAATGATCCCACCCTGAACTTTCTGAAGGATGATTAGTGGTTAACAGCCAAGGTTTTAACTTTTTCACAAGAAACTTAAAGTATATTCTATGTCATCACAACGGGGAAAGCGAAACCTGCTTTTTGGAGCAAACTCTTTGGTCTTAAATACCCGAAATGTTTCCTTTATATACTTTGGCTCCTTCTCACACTCTCCCTTTCCTCCTCCCCCACACACTCTCAGAGAGCATTTATCAGCTCCCTCTGAGGAGGCTGACTCAGCCTGACTTACCCCAGCCCTCCAAGGCTCACTGTGACACCTTAAAATTGAATGAGTGTCAGGGCTGGGAAGCTCAAGCTGGAGCCCAGAGAAGCTGTTCCCAAGAAAGTGAGAGATGAGGACAAATAGGAGGTAGAGATGCTTACAATTGCTTTGCCTACAAAGAAAACTCAGAAGGTGGGAGAGAATTTTCAAATTAAATTGCAGGCCCTATCAAGTAAAAAATGTTACATTGTATTTTATTAAAATGGAGATCAAATTTCCCTTTTTGTAAAGGACATTCAAATGGTGAGATTGTAGGAAAAGGAAATAATTTTCTAATTCTCAAATATAGAACAAACTTGAATAATAACTCCTGGGTTTTGAAATGGGTCATCTTTTAAAATGGGTCACTTTGGCTAGAATCATTGCACTGGGTGACTTTCAAATTATAAAGGGTCAAGTTCTTTCTGAGGTCCAATTGCACTGGAATCTACATTTCAGAACACAGGATGTGGTAGAAAGAAAGTAGGAGACTATTCAGAAAGAAATGGTCTCTTCTCAGTGTAATCAAGTATACCCTATTGGGGGGAATTTTATATATGCTCAATCAAATGGATGTAAGCTTTGCATTTGATAGTACATTATGCCTTTTTTTAAATATCTCCATAGCCATTATTTTATTCCATTGTTAGAATAATCTTCTGAGATGAATTCATTGTATTTGTGTTCCAGAAACTGAGGCACAGCAAATTATTACAAAAGCTCTGCCATGTGACATTGAATCTCTGCCAGCAAAGATGTAGCCAGAATAATGTAAATCCAGAATTACTTTTCTTACAGTATGCAATGTCTATTATATATTACTTATATATATATAAAAGCTATACATATATATATCTTCTTACACCCCCATATATATACATATATATGTATATATATCGGATAGAAGAATCTTCATAGTTAAAGATAAGAAACTTTATCAGGCGAGATGTAAACTTTGAATAAACAAAAGTGTTGTGTGGGGGTTGTTTTTTTTTTTTTTTTTTTACTTTAGTTGTAAAAATTCAGAGGTTGGCTTTGATCCGTAACTTATTTAACTTCCATAGTGAAGGCTTTAACACTAGAAGCCAGTTTTCTATAGAAGAGAATGTTCTACCAAGTCTGCAGGCAACAAATCCCAAAAGTTGAATTTCAACATACTGTTACACAGCCTAAGATCCACCTAAAGTTTCATGTTTTATCTTTTTTATTCCTTTCCTACAACTCTTTCTACAACTTTTTGATAGTGCTCTTAGCAAAATAAGTTAAAAAGTTGACTCAACTTATAGGGCCTTGTAACTGTATATCTGTGTTGTCGTCATTGAAATGTATTTTAAGTGTTTGTGGGAACTACATTGTTCTTTCCTGTCAAGAATAATGGAAGACCATGAGAAACATGGGAAGACTGTTTTCAGTTAATTAGGAATGATACTTCTGTTCTCAGTCATTACAGTATTTGGATGGGTTAAGGAGGTCTTAGCAATCCAATTAGTATTTTTAAAAACTCATATCTAATTAATATTTTTTGAGAAGTATATTAAGAATATAGCTTAGCATTCTGGGGGGAAAATAACTCCTAAAAAATATCAGTCATATACTAACTAACCCATATGATAAAGATACATGAACAGTTTCTAGAGAAAGGAAATTAGCACATATGGAACATCTAGACAGTCCTTTGTCAATAAGTTATCTCAAATTATCCTCATAAAACACTGTCTAGTACATGGTTTAGAGAAAAGTCAAGCTTATGTGACCAGTAAATGGAAGAGGCAGAATATAAATTTCTTTTTGCTCAAAATCTAAAACTTTTTTTTTCTCTCTCTCTCCTACCTCCTCTAGGTCCAGATTCCAGGTTGCACTGGAACATTAACTGACTCTTTGGTAGGGGATCCACACCTGAAAGATTTCCAGAGTCTTCCCAGCATCCTGCCTGTGGCCTACTACATAGTATGTGATAAATCGATATTTGTTGAATTAATTAAACGTAGGTATTACCTACTTTCAGGGCTGCCCAGTGTAATGCCTAGAACAGGTGTTTAATAAATAGTAGTGAACTTATAAATATTGATCAGCTAAGACAGAAACATGTTATATATACCTCTTATGTTTCATGCCATCTTTTACTTTTTGTATTCTGTGTTGTAAACCTTCAATCAAATATTATTTCTAAATATAAAATGTCCAGAATGGGACATATGAGCTGCCATTGGAAAACAGGCATAAACTTGGTTATATCATCACTCTGTTTCTGAATCACCATTTTCCTTATCATGATTTGACTTCAGCTCACCTTTCTCCTTTTTTCCATCTCCTCCCTTACCCTGGCTTCCAGCCAAACTAAGTTATTTGACATTCTTCACTTGAACCACAACCTTTTCTCTTGTATACTTTAAAAAATTCCTATAGTAGAGTCTCTTGAAATGTCTTTCTCTCTGCTTCCTCTACCCCACTCTTTTAAACCAGCATAAATGCTGCCTGTCCCACTATTCCTGTTTCTCTCTCTCTCTTTCTGAACTATCTCTTCTCCTTTCCTCAAACCCATGTTTGAATTCTATCTGTTATTCTAGCTCCTGCTCATTTGCCACCTCTCCCCCAAACCCTTCCCCAGTTTCCATCTTCTCCCATTTCAGAAGAGAGCTCTTCCCTCACAGAGTGCCTGGTTATCTCAGGGAGACTGGTTCTAGGGGACCTCCTGACACCCCTGGATATCCACAGATATTCAAATCCCTCATATGAAATGGTGTTGTATTTGGTTATAACCTACACACATCCTCCTGTATACTTTAAATCATTCTAGATTACTTGTAATACCTAATACGACCTAAATGTTATGTGAATAGTTGTTACACTGTATTGTTTAGGGAATAATGACAAGGGAAAAACATCTGTACATGTTAATTACAGATGCAACCATCCATTTTCCCCCCAAATATTTTTAATCTGCAGTTGGTTGAATACAAGGATGCACGACCTATAAATACAGAGGGCTGACTATATACGTGTTTCCAATATCAGATTCATGCATGAAGCTTACATTGGCCTTCCTTTCCCAACCGAATGCAGCATTTCAAACATACCTTCATCAGTTTTTCTGGGACAAAGTCATCCTAAGAAATCTTAAGAATGTTTGAAACATTCTGGCTTGAGTTGAATGTTGTTCTTCTAGTGATCCAGATAAAGCAGTCATTGTGTCTGAAGAGTTCTAGTGGGGTGGCAGGGGTGGGGTTGGCAGTGGTGGCAGTTTTCAGCATGTTTTATATCACATTAAAAGGTGGGCCTATATTTTAGGCAATAACTCTTATTGTATTTTTGATTCATCCACTGGCTATAAACCTTATGATAGGTAACTCGTTTACATCTGTTAATCATGTTCACTTGTGTGTCATTTGATAAGCTGACTTTGAATACATATTCAAAAATTTCTCTGCCCTTACATACGAAAAAAGGTTTGATATAGCTTTTTAATAAGAGAATAATAGCTGTTCTAGGGCTAAGGTATGTGTGCATGATTCCTCAACTTTCATTTTATCCGATGCTTGCTCATCAAATACTTGCTTAAAGCTTCCCGAGTCCTGTAATTTTTTCTCTCTTCTCCCTCCTTCCTCCCCATCTCTTTCCCCCTGCTTCTGCCACTCTAGATCTCTGTCCTTAAATTGCCCCAGTCTTTGTGGAGGAAAGGATGCGTACCCACTGGACACAGACTCATGAGGTCACTCCTGCCCGTTGTCTAGTGCTCTGGGAACCAAGAAAAAGAAGGAGGGACAATTGAGATGGGGAGTTGAGAAAAGGGTTTGTTAGTAAAGAAAGTGAGAACAAGCACTAACAAAATGCAGGTGGTAGCAAAACTTAGATGACCTTAAACTTCAGGCAGTGAAGCAAATTCTCTTCCTTCTTGGGTTACCTCTCTTGACCTTGCCCACCTGCTCCCCTTCCCTCCCATCCTGATGGGGAGTGTAAGAAGACCTGTGTCCATGGCAGCGAGGATGGGCAGGGAACTAAGGCTCATCAGCTGCTCTCCTCTGCGCTGCCATGGGGTTTGGAATTTATGGAGGTTACATGGATAATCCGGTATCTTGGTGCCTCAGTTTTCTCTTCTGCAAAATAGGGTGATCATTTCTCCCTCATAGGTTGTTGTGAGGCTTAAAGAGTTCCTATAGATGTAAAGCATTTAGAACAGTGCCTGCTGTACAGTAAACATACCCATGTTAGTAACTGTTGCTAAAGTGGGTAAAAGAAGTTTGTTTACTAAGTAGACAAGAATTGTATTTAAAACAGCACGTAACCCTGTCAACCCAAACAACTTTGTTGCAAGAATAAATACAGAGGGCTAACCTTACAAAAGCAAATGTTTGACCTGAGGTCTCCTTTATATTTCAGCTTTTTTATTTCTTTCAAATTCTACATAATCAAACTGGTACCTGGGAAGTTTTAGTAATTTAATATAACTCCTCTAAAATATAATTATACTCTATAATCCCATGCCACTAGTTTCCTTAGTAAAGTCTTATGGTTTGTCTTTAAACCTATTTGTTCATTCAATATTTCCTTCCCTTTATTTTTCCTGTAATAAGCAAACAAATCTATATCCTTGTTTAAATTATAAAGAAACATATAACTTAGTGTGTGTAGGTGGGGATCTCGTAACTGGATTCAGAGAGTAGTTTTTATTTATTTATTTATTCATTCATTCATTTAGAGACAGAGTCTCACTCTGTTGCCTGGGGTAGAGTACCATGGCATCGGCCTAGCTCACAGCAACCTCAAACTCCTGGGCTCAAGCAATCCTCCTACCTCTGACTCCTAGGGTGCTAGGAACAGCCTCAGAGAGTAGGTTTTATTATCGAGTTTCCTCCTCTGTCTCATATCCGTGCTTGCTAACTTGGAATTTAAAGTCTTTGGACTAACACTAACTCAAGAAGAACTAATTCTAATATAAGTGTATTCTCTTTGGAAGAATAATAATTCCAAATGGCTTCTAATTTTGCCCATGGCTTGAGCTAAAGTTTCATAGCTAAAATCACAGCCACAAAAATACCTGAAGATAGCTGTTGGGTAGATTTTTTTCTTTTTTATAGGCCTTATATTGGAACCACTTAAATTTGAATTAAAGAATAATATAACAGTTGCAAGGATATCTGATTTTTACGCTTAAAATGTGAGTTATAGATTCAAATTTCACATTGCATCCTACCTTCTTGAGCACACAGAATAGGCATTTAGTAACAAATAGTTTTGTAACCAGTTGTATTTCTCAGCACCGATTACTGTAATTAATTTAGTAAGAAAAATCTATGAAGATCAAATTATAGCTTTTCCAGTAAATTCTTGGCTTTTTATTCCTGGTTTCTTTCAATAAGGCAAGTTGCCTCCTGAAGGTTGGTCCTAGCCATGCTTACCAGGGAGATGATCAGAAGCAGCCAGGAAGAAAAAGATTTGGAATGTAGAATAAAATGCAACATAAAGATGGGACAGAAAATGTTATCTTTCTTTCCTTTGAGTTATGCCTGGAAAGGAACCAAAAATTGTGTCTCACATGGGACTTTAAATAGAAGTTTAAATATAAAAGGTATAAAGTACTAAAGCTTTTTTTTTTAAAAAATCTGTGACTTACCAGAGGCTAATTAGTTTATAGTCATACTTTATAAGCATGTCACTTTAAAGGAATCATTAATATTTGCATGACTCAGGATATTCTGAATATAGGTTGATTTTTAAAATAAAGACAATCATCAATTCAGTCTTATTTTCTGTGAGACCATTCAGGGGCAGGTTTCACAATAATACTTTTATTTCCACAGCAAGGAAAAAACTAGGGCTAGAATGGAATGGATAAGTTACCTAGTTTTCTTCTTCTAATCCATTAGTTTTTCTGTCAAATTATACTGCCTATGTATGTAGAATTTAGGAGTTTGTTTTTGTTTTGGTAACAATCAAAATAAGAGAGGATCATCTTACAGTAGAGCTTCGATTCCATCTAGATTGGTGTTTTTCAGATTTATAGGGCACAATCCCTTAATGGTTCATGGAACCACTTTAGGCAGCTTAGTTGTCCAGCATTAAAAAAAAAAAAAGAAAGAAATAGAAGTGTGTCTTGTATATAATAAGGATTAGTATTGTTTTATGATACTTTATTTTGGTATATGTACATATATATGAATGCAGACATATCCACGGAAGTCAGCAGTATTCAGCACCCAGGGGTTCTGGGCAGCAGGTTGGTAATTAGGCGACTCAGGTGAGGTGGGGCTATGTACCTGCATGGTTGGATCGTGCCTGTTTACAATTTTGATATTGTGCTCATTGTGGATATTTTGCATTACTTTCAATTTTTTAAAAAATACTGCATTAAAATATTACACTGACTACTATGTTTTTGTCCTCTCTTAAATTTTGCACCCAAATAAGTGCCTTCCTTGCCTCTCCCCAGCCCTGGCCCTGATCAGAATGTTTTACAGCGCAGCGGAGAATGCTGGGAGGTGGGGAGCCTCTGAGGAGGCAGCACATGTGGGGACGAGGGGTTGACCATATGTCTGATGTCTTCTTTCTCTAGGAAGCAGACAGGAGATGAGGTGTTCAGAGTGAGGGGACAGGCCCTGGGAGAGTGGGATTTAGCATGGCTGCTGAAGAGACTTGGAAAGGGAGAAGGTCTAGGACAAGTACAAGGACGGTCACGCAGCACTGACAGCTCTGCCCACAGCTAGACGGTGCGATTTGTGGCGATGCTGCCTGCCTGCTGAGGTTGGTTTCTCCAGCAGCCCTGCAGGTGTTGTAGGAGTAGTGGAGACGATGGGAGTGATTCAAGGTCTGGGGTTCTTGGGGTGGAAAGACAGGAACCAGGGATGAGAACCAGGGACAGGAAGGCAAAGGTGTCCAGTGATTCTGCATCTGAGACAGGGAGGTGTGTAAGGAAAAAAGGTCAGGAGATTTCTGGGTAGAGTATTAGGATGCAGGCAGGGCTGGGTAGTGAGTTCCAGATGGATATTTAGAGTTTGTGGTTGAAGAGTGAGTGTCCTGGAATTTAAGATCTCAGAGGAAATGCAGTTTTAAGTGAAGCCACATAAATGACTTTCTAGCTGATAGGTTGTCTTGAGTGTTGGGAGATAACAAAACGGTATACATATCATAAAATAAGGTTTCCTTAGAGTTGTGACATTGTATGTCTACTTAATAAAATGCAGAAATATAGTTTCTCTAAGATTAGATGTTGTTACTACATTACAGTAGTGTCCAGAAATGGTCAGGAAATATGGAGATAAAATATAGAGATAAAAATATATGCATTTTAAAAATAAAAACCACTAGTTTTCTCTAGTTAACGTTACTCAGCCTTCAGGTCTCTGATTCAGTGTTGTTTTTTCCTGGAAGATGCCATCCCCAACTTCCACCCAACCCCCAAATGAGGCTGGGTCTAACTTTAGACCCTCCTGTAGCTCCCAGCACAATTCTGTCTGTCATCCCCTGTGACAAGGGCTTTGGTTGCTTGTCCTACTTACCCACTCTACCCATTTGTTAACCTCATCTTAATTTTCTGATGAACAAGCCCTTTAAAATCAGTCCTGTTTTCCTTGACGACTCCTTCTTTCTCCTTCTCTTGAGTTTATTTTTCCCCCAAACCTGTCTGCTCATCTCTCCCCTTGGAGAGCTCATCCAGTCCATGACTTGAGCCATCTTCATGCTCAGATGCCCACCTGGATCTTTAGTCCTGTCTAACTCTAGTCTCAGATTACCTGCTCACCGTTTGTACTGTGATGTCTCTCTATACCTCAAACTCAGCACAAGTCTAAAACCAAATATAATTCCCCCCTCACCCTTATCTCAGGAAACCAGTTTGCCCTTACTCATCAGAAATACTTGAAATTGGGTCTCACTCCTCCTCCCCACCCAGGTCATTTCTCAGGTACTGCTGGGTTTTTGTTTTTTTTAAAAACAAAAACCTTTTTTTTTTTTTTTGAGACTACTTCTTACTCTGTTGCTTGGGCTAGAGTGCAGTGGCATCATCATAGCTCACTACTACCCCAAACTCCTGGGCTCAAGCAATCCTACTGCCCCAGCTTCCCAAGTAGCCAGGACTACAGGCATATGCCACCATACCCTAATTTTTCTGTTTTTAGTAGAGACAGGATCTCACTTTTGCACAGGCTGGTCTTGAACTCCTGCCCTCAAGCAATCCTACTTTAGCCTCCTAAAGTGCTAGGATTACAGCACTGAACCACCGGGCCTGCCTGGCCCGAAAGGATCTTTGTCTTTTCCTTCCCTCCCCACTTCTCCCACCCTGGACTAGGCCTTCCTCACCTCATCCTGCATCAGTATGAGACCCTGAGAAACCAGCATCCTGATCTCCAACCATTCTGCATTTCATCCTGCAATGCCATTGTCAGTTTAATCCCTTTTGCTCAGACTTAATAAATATTGAACAAGGGAGTTATCATTACAAACAAAAAATAGAAACTTCTCTGACTTCCTGCTGTTCTCTGTACCCACTAAGACTATTGTTCGATTTTCAAGTTTCTCCATAAGTAGGCCCCAGCCTCCCTACTTTCAAATATATGTCTGTTTCTCAAATATTTGTCGTATGTAATTCTTTCCCTTCTTGCTTAAAACAAATATTGCTCCTCCTCCTGCAAACACCTAAATCCTGGTCATCCTCAGACCCTCCTGAAATGCTGAGTGGACCCGCCCCACTGATCTCTCTACTCCTGGGGACTCTCTTATTGTGCCTGAGGCAAATTATCATGCAAATTAGCACAGACACACTGTACCTCACTTTGATGTGGCCATTGTTGTCCATGGGAACTGCATTTTCATGTGGGAACTATGAGTCTTATCACAAATAGATTGTAAATGCTTTGAAATTAGAGATTATAAAGTACCAGTTCATGATCTCCTAATGTTCTGGCGTAAGAACCCACATAGTAAATACTGAGGTTGTTTAACTTAAAGTGCAGGCCTCACCATCTTGATTAAAACTTCAAAACTTATAGCAGGTTTTACATAATATTTCAGGATCACAAAAGTAGACTCAACAAAGAAATGAGTTGATAGCAGGGGTAAGGTGGGGAAAAATCAAGGGTAATTACAGGGAAACTTGTAGCCTGTAGGGGCACTAACTCTAGTTTTTTCCAGAAAACTTTAAAGAGCCTTCTTGTGAAAAAACATTCTTTTGAGTAATTGAGGGGCACAGCTCCCAGACTGGAAAAGTACTTGGGGGTCTGTCACCTTTTCTGACATTCCTACCTCTATTCATTTTTCTTCTGACTACTTCTGTTAGAAAAGAGAATACTAAGGATACTTATTCCTCCTTGTCAGTCCAAATAAAAGCAAACCCAAGTTATAGTTGAGAGGTCTGCATTTTTTCTTCTAAGTGATTCTTTGTCCTTTCTCCCATGCTCTTTCCCATTTCCTATATTCAGCAGGCTCTGGAGTTTAACCTGTAATTTTTATTGCCCCTTGGTAACATTGCATGGATATTTGTTCCGATTTGCAGATTAAATCACCAGAGTGAGGTGAGAGTTGCCTGAGGTTGCACAATAAATCTGGCCCCAAACATGGGTAACCCTTGAGTTTCCAGTCTGTTGATTGGCCACTGACCCGTGCAGCAGGCACACAAAGGAAGCTGCACCCACAGCACTCTGCTGTGAACGGCTGCTGAGCTCCGCGTTCATCATTGGGATCGCTTTGTTTCCTGCCAGGCCCAGCATTTTCTTCCAGCCTGGCTTGCGGCCTTCTTCCCAGTGCCTCTCCTGTGTTCTGAACGTGAAAGCTAGGAGATGTGCTTTAGAGAAGCTTTAAGATGTGTAAGAAATGAGAAGAGTAAGCGCCCATCGAACTCCATCAGCAAGGCCAGAGCTGTCCATAGAGACCCTGTTTACTTATAATTAATCAATTTTGATGGGGGAGGGGCTGGGAAAGGCCTCCTAGTGACTATGTTGTTTGGAGGAATTCAGATGTCCTTCTGCTATAAAAGTGAAGCTGTGTAATACAAATGAGTTCACCTTTCCTAAATCTTCCCCTCATCATACCAATACTGTATCACTGAGATCTGGTTATGATTTATATAAATGGTAGCTAAACAATTCAAACAGCTAAGGGGGAAAAAATCTCATTTTAGAACTTCACGTGCTGTACCAAACTAAATAAATAGTGTAGGCTGTTGGCTTTGTGACAAACCTTTTGTCATTTTTCAGCAAACATTTTGACTTGTTATGGTCAATTCGGAACAGTGGAAAAACTATAGGAAAATAAGGTACATACATGTTGAGCAGGGGATAAAATGAATGTTACAAGTCAGCTGCTAGCTCATAGTAGCAATACTAGCAGGCAGCAACACACCAACCTAATGAGTAATAGACCCTGATTCATTGGAGAGATACCAGCACCTTTGGTGAGTCAGGCACACATTTGGGTGTTGGAGGAGTTGGGCTGTGGGTTGATAGTCTACTCTAACAAGCAGCTCAGCCTTGTAAACAACTGTACCATGTACAAAGAGAGCTGGCATCAGAGCTTACTGAGCACAGCTGCTCAGGAATGGGAAGCCAGTTTCGCCTGTGATCTCTTAGATTCCAAAGGTTACTTTCCTCTTTGTTCCCTTCCCAGGATCTGTTGGAGTAAAAACTGCAAATTAGTTTCAATTAAGAATTTTCCTAGAGTTCTTAAGTACTTATGCTGTCTTAAAAATCTCCTGTTGAGAATCCTGTTACTTTGCTTTAAGCCTCCAGTTACTTTAAGATGTGGAAGAGGCCAAAGGGCCTTTGCTTTTGGCCCTCAGAGGGATGGTCCTAATCTGAGTGAGTACTGTGGAAAGACTGAGGGCAGTGACCCCCTGAATGAAAGTGATTTTGCAAAGTTTAGGCAGATGCCACCATCAGAAACTGATGTTTCCTGCTCTACTTCTCACCTTCCTTTGGAGCACCCAGTCTCTGCAGAAATGACCAGTCAAGGGGGAAATGCTGATATTGACCTGTCCCTTAGAGCAGTGTTTCTGCCTTTTTGATGGTAAAGCACAGCAACGCATTTTACATAACCCTGAATCTACACATACGTAAAACTGAAAGATTCACAAAATCATCCCCGTTGTTGCTATTTTCAGTATGTGCTGCCAATTTTTGTTGTGTTTTGTTTTTAATGCTGGTTGTGGCTTCCTAAGGACTGCATGCAGTTTTAAAATCTATGCCCTAGGGATGAAATGCTACCTGTGGTGATTATCTCTGGCCAGTCTCCATGAGTCTTGGCTCTAATCTCCAGTCCTTGGGCATTTTGCATGCCTGGCCTTTGCAGTTGTCACCAATGGGTAAATATGGCTGGATCCAAAAGCTCCGAAGTCGGGAAGGAGGTATCACAGATGAGGTTGGGCCCATTCTGCAGGGCACTCAATATGTACAGTTGGTTTTACATCGGGGGTCAAGGGTCAGGGGATTGAGCATAGGTCTCTGGGCACAAAGCAGGGCCTTTGCCCTGGGGCTTGTGATGTGGCTGAGTGGAGCCTGCATTGCTCTCTCCCTGTCCAAAGCTCAGGAAACTGATATGCCACCCCTGAGGGAGAGAGCCTGCTTATCCAGGCAAGGAAGTGTTTTACTTGTGGAAGGCACTGAGGACAGAATCATTGAGGAAAGGGGTGCTATGTCCTAGTGGTGGAAGAAAAGAGAAGATGTGGGATAGGAAGCTGTGGCATGGACCTCATCCGAGGTAGCACCTGGCAGGGCATCATGACCTCCACTCCTTCCTAAGTAACCAGCACTTTGAGTGAAGGGTGGCTGTACCCTCAGCATAGTTCTTTGCACCACCATTTGGTGAATGCATACTAGGTGTCAGATGTTGACCTGGATGCTGAGTGTAGGGTGTCTGCAACACTGTGCCTAAAACATCTCAGGACAGGGTATAAGAAGGTGCTGTGGCAAAGCAGATGAGAAGCACCTTTGGGGGAAAGGGGTGATCCTAATTCAAGCTTCCCAGAGAAAGATGTCTGTAGAATTTAGGATGAGTAGACTTCTTATTAGCAAGGGAGGTAGGGCATGCCAGGCCACAGGACTGCTGGGACAAAGTCCAGAGCATAAGAAATGGCAAGCGTGGCTGTGCTCCCAGCCAATAATTTGGTACTGTCAGTTGATGTGATAGAATAGCTGGAGAGGCAGATCCTAAAGGGTCCCGTGTGCCATACTAAATTGCAGCCCCAACTTCATCTTGTCACTGACTAAGGGGAAGACTCTGAAGGGGTTTAAAGAGCTCAGCCTCATGGTTAAATCTGAGTTTTAGAAAGGTCACTCACTATAAAGTGGAAGGTGGGTTGGCCAGGGGGTCATTTAGTCTGGTGAGAAGCAACGATGACAGGAAGGGGTGAAGAGAGGCTTAGAGGAAGTGATTCACAGGATTTAATATTTGGAAGTGGAGGAAAAGGAAGACTTCTGGCATAGATTTCTGGCATAGATAAATGAAGTACAGTCAGGCATAAATAAAGAGAAATGGAAACAGCAGGTTATAGGGGTGAGGGTAGCAGAATGGGTTAGAAATGGCATTGAGTACTCTTGTGTGCTACATAATTATCTATTGACTTTATATGTCTATATAATTTGCATCAAGACTTTGAGTAAATGGTCTTATCCCAGTTTTTCAAATTTCTGAATTAGATGCATGATACAGTACAAGAAAGAGCAAGTGGCTGAGCCAGCATTCATGTTCACACTGCCTGACTATAGCGGCAGTGCTTGTTGGCTACATCCTGCTGCTTCCCAGTTTACAGCATGTTAAATTTGACTTTCCAAATGGAAAAGTACAGAAAGAAGGTGACTGTATAGATTTGGGGCTCACAAAATAATTTTGGTTAGTGAGAGTCTGAATTGTTCTTTTGAGAAGCAAATCTTGACTCCTTGGTTGTGAACCTTGATTTAAAAAAAAAAAAAAAACCTTACTCTTATTCCTGACTTGCCTACGACAAGCTTTAATGGGTTTTTACTGCTGTGAACTTTCTTTTCATCTAGTATTTTGTCTTAACATAGCTACCTTCATCCTGATTATATTCAAGTCAGTATATTCATGGATATAGCCATTTGTGAAATTTGAACTTTAAGTATACAAGATTATAGCCATTTGGGTTTGTTTTTTTTTTAAGAGTAGTGGGAGAAACAGATCTCTGATTCTGAATGGGAAGATAATATAGGTTTTTTCCCTACCTTTTCCTGTACTCTTCTAAAAAAATATAAACAGCTATATGCCTCTGCTAAATACTAACTGCATCGTCACCTTTTGTCCAGATCAGTCAGGTTACTTTGGTTTTAAGGAATTAGGAATAGCTTGTTTCTTTTCAGTAACTCATTCACTGGTTATTCTTTTCTTTTCTTGACTCTGATAGGTGGCATTGGATGTTCACAGGAAGCAGCGCACGGAACAGCTGCATAAGGCCACCCACCAAACTTAACGAAGGATGCCAGAGTGGAAAAATTTTGATGTGCCGGTATCTTCATTCTACAGTGTGTTCCATTCTTTTGCAATCTCAGGAAAAAAAATGGTATTAAAAGAAAATATTTTGTGAAATAAGATCATTTTCCATTTTTAATGACCAACATGTAGTAAGATGGACATCTACTCTACAGAATACAAAGTTCTATGGTCTCAAAGAAGCCAGAACCTGTTTAAAACTGATCCTAAATAAAAATAGACCTGAATGGATATGAGAAGGTTTATTACTGGCAGAAGACTCAAAAAATGGCAGTTTATTCAGTTATTTGCCACTTGTTTTATACTAAGCCTCATGTTTTTTTGGGACCCGATTGATAATCACATTGTGAGACATATGAAGTCCTACTCTTACAGATACCTCATAAACAGCTACGACTTTGTGAATGATACCCTGTCTCTTAAAAACAGCTTAGCTGGGGCTCGCTACCAATACTTGATTAACCATGAGGAAAAGTGTCACGCACAAGACGTCCTCCTGTTACTGTTTGTAAAGACCGCTCCCGAAAACTATGATCGACGTTCTGCAATTAGAAAAACATGGGGCAATGAGAGGTATGTTAGGTCTCAACTTAATGCCAATATCAAAACATTGTTTGCCTTAGGAACTCCTAATCCACTGAAGGGAGAAGAACTGCAAAGAAAATTGGTTTGGGAAGATCAAATGTACCATGATATAATTCAGCAAGACTTTATTGATTCTTTCTACAATCTTACTCTTAAATTACTTCTGCAGTTCAGTTGGGCAAATACCTTTTGTCCACATGCCAAATTCCTTATGACTGCTGATGATGACATATTTATTCACATGCCAAATCTTATTGAATACCTTCAAAGTTTAGAACAAATTGGTGTTCAAGACCTTTGGATTGGCCGTGTTCATCGTGGTGCTCCTCCCGTTAGAGATAAAAGCAACAAATACTATGTCTCCTATGAAATGTACCAGTGGCCAGCTTACCCTGACTATACTGCTGGAGCGGCCTATGTAATCTCTGGTGATGTGGCTGCCAAAGTGTACGAGGCATCACAGACACTTAATTCTAGTCTTTACATAGATGATGTGTTCATGGGCCTTTGTGCCAATAAAATGGGGATAGTACCACAACACCATGTGTTTTTTTCTGGGGAAGGTAAAACTCCTTATCATCCCTGCATCTACGAGAAAATGATGACATCTCATGGACATGTACAGGATCTTCAGTACCTTTGGGACAATGCCACAGATCCTAAAGTAAAAACCATTTCAAAAGGGTTTTTTGGTCAAATATACTGTAGGTTAATTAAGATAGCTCTCCTTTGCAAATTGACCTATGTGGACACGTATCCTTGTAGGGCTGCATTTGTCTAATAGTACTTGAATGTTGCATGTTTTCACTGTCACTGAGCCAAACCTGGATGAAAAACTTTTACGTGTTTGTCTACTCTAAGTAAAATGAATATGAAAGACAAAGAAATATTTTGAAAGCCCAGTCTATCAGAATGTTTCCTTGATTCTAGAAGCTATTTAATATGACGTATCTACTTCATTGCCTAAATTCACTTCCAGGTGTTCATATTTAGAAAAGTTTATACTATTAATGAAAACAAAACTAAAAGGGAAATTCAAGTTCTCATTTAATGCCACATGTATATTTTTGGTGGTGAGAAGTTAAGAAGCCTTGCTGTTAGAATAACTGCTTTTGGAAAATACCATCTTCGAAGAAATTAATAGATTGTTAGACCAGGTATACAAGTTAATTTTTGTTAAAGAGCACTTCATGGAGGTGGTAGGGCCAGGGAAGCATTGGCATAGGAGAAAGTACATGAATCTGGTTAAAAAAAAAAAAAAAAGCCTTTTAAGAGGAGATGTAGGAAAATGTACATCATTTCATTATAAACAGCCAAATCATTTATTGTTATCTCCAAGTAGCTATTTTTACCTACATGATGTTGGAGTCGTTTAAAATATATCTTTTTTTCAAAGTTTAATGTGAACCTTGAGAAAAGTCATTAACTCTGTCCTAACTGGTACTTCATATTTTTTTAAATTTTCTTTTAAATTTTAGAAAATGACACAAAACATGGATAGTTTGTTGCCCATGGGGTCCTTCTCTAGGGAGAAATCATTGTGACTTCAAATAAGATGATTTTAATTTAATGAAATTTTCAAATGGATTTAAAATATTCAATATTGGTCTGTACTTAAGGTTGTTATTTGAATGTAGTTTACATAGAGTAATATAATAATGGGGACTTTAAAAGGAAAGATAGAACATTAAAAGCCTCTTTTCTCCATAATTTATAAAATTTTAGTGTCCACATCATTGTACTGATTACTAAAATTAGCTCACCCATCCCCAAGGTCTCTTAAACTACAGTAGGTTGTTCAAAGTTCGGAGTTTTAAATTGAGAATATTAAACATCAAAGCTATAATATCTAAAATATCTATTTTTTTATCAAATAACTATCAGAAGTGATCTTTATCTTTACTTATTTCAAACTTGAAAGCAGAGTAAAAGTGATGGGAAAGTTGCCAGAAAGGTTTAAAGCATTTGTAAAGCTACATGTTCCCTGTAATCAAAGGGATGTGGCTGAGATCTAATAAAGTGATGTTTGTTTTACAAAGCAGGATAAAAATGTGGCTGTGATGTAAACTACCTCCCCTCACTACAGAAAGAATTGGGTAATATCCATTGCTAGGGAGATTATATGAGGGCCAAAATAATGACTTCAGCAAAAGTAGTTGAACAGATTATAGAGCCTTGTCTGCAGAGGCACCTGTTAGGGAAAATAGGATGTCTCATTTAATAGATGATGTCTGAAACATGCAAAACCAAACTAAAAAAGACTTCTCAGTAGACACAACTGGATTACGATATTTATAATTTTTAGCAGATAGCTTTTTGAAAATGTTTACAGAAATTTTTTGTTAATTTTTTCTATTTTGAAATTTGAGGCTTGTTTACATTGCTTAGAGAATTTAGTATCTTTAATGTCAGAACTACGGTATCAAATATTCTAGGTTGTAGTTACTTTCAGAGTAGGTTCAAGGTTTTAGAACATCATGGTTTAAATTTTCTGATCAATTTTAAAAACTGTGAGAACAAAAGCACATCTGGACAAAGAAGGCTTATAATTAATTTTTATTAGTTGATTCTTTAATAACCTTTTGCCTTTTGGCCATATATACCCTATGTATCTATATGTGGAACTGTTTAAATTTACCATTTGGTTGAAAACATCAGTGTCACTGGCCATCAAAGTGACGTTGTTTACAGCAATACTTTTGTGAATCAGCTACTTATTTGCTGAAAGAGCTCTCCTGAACTGTGTTCTTCTTTTAATTTTGCATAGAATAGAACAGAACATGTTTAAATTTAAAGGAAATATGAAGACACTTCCTTTTTTTATAAGAAGGAAGTTGCCAGATGATTCCTTCATCAGACTTACAGTACTAATAGTATTTATAAATAAAAGGGTTCCAACCTTTTAAAAAAGAAGGAAAAAACTTTTTGGTGCTCTAATGCAGGGCTATCTTTTTTAAAAATACCAACAAAGGGAAAATAAACAATCACCCTGGATGGTCACTTGAGTAGAAGATGATTATAAACAGTGTTATTAAAATTTTTTTACCTTTCGGTTGGTTTGCATCTTTTTTTCCATATTATTAATTTTATACCAAAATGTTAAATATTTGTATTATTTGAATTTTGCTCTTGTATGACAAAATAATTAGTGGGTTTTAAAAAAAATTTATGATTTGCAATAAACAACTTAAAAATTGTCAGTAAATGTGTGTTTAAACTCCTGTGTGGACACCATTTGTTTATGTAATCAACTTGTTCTGTTTAATGTACGACACAGTCTTAGTCCTATGCCTGTTCAGGCTTGCTGCTCTGCCCAGGATAGAGGATTATCATGTCTTCTGTATTATGGAGTCACCTAAGATACTTCTGTTTGTTAAATGACTTATGCTGGAATGTGTATTCCGGGGGTGGGGGGGTTCATTCTTTCCTAATACAGTCATGCGCCAAATGATGTTTTGGTTTGTGATGAACCATATATACAACAGTGGTCCTATAAGATTATATCAAGCTGCCCTATACAGATGTACCATTTTTTATCTTTTATTCTGCATTTTTATTGTACTGTTTGTATATTTAGAGATGTTTAGATACACAAATCCTTACCTTTGTGTTAGGATTACCTGCAGTACTCAGTGCAATAACATGTTGTACAGGTTTATAGCCTAGGAGCAATAGGCTATATACCATTTAGCCTAGGTGTGTAGTAGTAGGCTATACCATCTAGGCCTGTGTAAGTACACTCTGTGATGTCATTCACACAGTGACAAAATTGCCTAACAGCACATTTATCAGAATGTATTCCTGTCATTAAGCAATGTATGACTCTGATTTATTCAAAAAGGGCTGAAGCAACCTGTAGTCATAGTACCTTAAGATACCATTCGAAAGGTTATATTTTCCTTTTATTTGATATTGTGAGCTATCCAAAATAGATTCAAATTTAGCCCTAGTCTCTTAATGTCAGGAATGCCCTTATGACTACTTTGGAGTATTTGATGCTTTGGTATATTTGCACATAGTATGTTCTCATCTATTTTTTACCTAATTCCTACTCAATGCTTGGCATAATATATATTAAATAGCATGAGTCAATCTATATATTTTTTAAAACTTGGAAGCATCTGAATTATTTGGTTGTAGTAGAACTCTTTACTCACAAGGCATGGTTAGGGTGTTTGTAGTTGGGACTAAAATGATGATTCCTTGGAAGAATTAATTAACTTGACCTATATTTGAGGATTTTAATTGGATGCTATAGCTGCAATGATAATGGAACGAAAGAACTCTTGATATGTAGGATATTTCATCCTGCTATAATAGTGAGAGGAAGATTAGATGTCTCCCTGACTCAGTTTTCTTTCTAATCACTTCTGCATTCTGTATGACACAATCCTTAATCACAGCTTTCTTTATAATATTCCTTTGCTCCAGAGCTCAAAGGCTCCTTACTGCCTCTAGCATCAAATTTAAATTTTTCTACCTGGTTTTCAAGACTGTATGTAATCTTCTTTTCCTCCTTTATTCCTATAGGTTGATCCTCCCCCCCCCCCCCCCCCCCCGCTATTTCTACTATTATCTATTACAAATTTCATTCATGACCATACCTTGCTTAAGTTGGTTTCTATTGCCAGGGACACTGTTTCTCCTGTACCTGTTGAAATCTTGGAAATTTGACCCTACCTTCACTCCTTTCTTAAGAATCTTCTCCTTCCCAAATTATGCTTAATCCCATATATTACTTACTTCCTACTAATGTTTCCATGTGGTTTTTTTAACTAGCTATAATGTAAATTCTGAAGGGAGGGACTCAGCACAGTATTATCACATAGCACTCAAAATCATTATTTTTCCCAAATATAATAAGATAATGTTATTCTGGCAAGCCATTCAAATATGAAAAGAGTTAACCCCTTAATGGACACTATCTGGCATAACATTTTACCTATACTACTTAAAAGTTTATAATTTAGTCAACAAAATCTGAATACTTCCTACATGCCAAGCATATTATAGCCATCAGCTCTAGCCCCGACAACCTTGTACTAGTTATGTAGCAAAACTCAAATTTATAAAATAAAGAGGAAATAAGGAAATAGAGAATAAACTGTTGCAGCAAAGATTGGTCATCTAAAGGTCTATATTCAAAGCTGGTGGTAGAACAAAAACCGTAGTTGTATAGTTTCTATCTCTTGATTAATTCAGTGGCTAATTTTGCCTTTTCTCAAAATTCTTTCACAAGAACCTAAAGATATTTTTGTTTCATTAGTTAAGTACTATAACTTTTTTCCTTTGTGTTTCTCATTAGAGTTATGATTTAATGGTCTATTGTAAGTTAATACAATAATGCATCTACTAACTTAAAGACACATTTAACTAAGACTTTTAAAATTATAAAAGTAGGTATGGATTTTAGTAATAGGAAAAGTTTCAAAAGATAAAAACTCTCACTTAAGGAAAACAACAGGACACATCATTGCCAAGTAGTGCTTTTCAGAGATTACCCCATTAAATACTCTTTTTTTTGGCATTAAAAATTATGTATAACATAACCACATTTATTTAAGAATGTATTTCAATATCAAATGGCAAATTTCAACAATGCTAAAACCACAATTATTTTTGCACCAACCTAATAATCTGATTAATCTAGAGTCCCAGTCATGTTCAGCTTAATTCAAATTTTACTGAATACTAAAAGTTACACTAAGCACTCTTAATACATTCCCTTATACTGAACTGGGCCATTTTACTATAACTAGAGTACACATTTCAATCAGTAAGAGCCCACATATGTTTCCTTGAGTACACCTTAAAGTGATAGAATATAAAGTAGTCTAATCAATCAAATATTGTCTTTAATCAAAGGGCAAGTTCTTAAAGATGTTTGTTCATTCATTCTACAGGCATTTTTTTAGAAGCCCACTAAGAGAGAAGCATCATGATAGACCCCAGGATAAAGGCAGCTCACAAATCAAACGGTGTGGGTATAAATCATGTAACTAGTGCTACAGTAGAGATAATGATGGAGATTCTGAGTATAATTTAAAAAACAAAAACAAAAACAAAAACTTCCCTATTGGTCTTTACCTCCTTAATTTAGGTTTTCTGAACTGCATAGTATTCAGATCCACGCAAACACCTTCTTACAGACCAAAAATGGCATTAAATTTGTATAAACTATTTTTTGGGAACCAAGAGCCTTTAATGTGTTTAAACCAATAATTTATTCAACATCAACATTTGTTTACATTTAATATTCTCTTCACAGTCCACTTTTTAAAATACTATATCCTTAGAAATTTGGTTTATTAAGTTGTCATTTTCAGCTCTTTTGTTTGCTTTTGTGAGATTCATGAGTTTTGTTCTCAGGTACATAAATGAAGTATATAGAATAAATATTGTGATTTTTGTCTGGGAAAGATAAGTAAGTGCTGAGACTTAAAACAGAGGATACCTCTCCCCGCCCCCATGGACCTGCTGTCTTACCTGCGGGGGGGAAGGTGTCCACGGCTGGCCAGCTGCTCCAGCCCAGAGTTCTCCCCATTCTGACTGCTCTCAAGGATTTCTTCATTCTGAAGTAAAAGAAATTTGGGTAAGATTTGATATTTTGGGGGCCTCCTTAGCTATATTTTTCTTTCCCCCAGTTTCTGCGTTTGATTTTCGTTTTGATTTTGTAGATGACCAACCTATCCAGTTCATCATCCTGCTCTTTCTTGGGTTTTCCCCAGCCACTCTGGATCTATTATAAAAACCCAGTTTTATAACAACAGGGTTGTTAAATCTGTTATATAAACCCTTTAGGTTTCCTTTAGGCATGTCAAAAACTCATTCTCAAATGTAGGCATCTTTTTCCTTAATTACCAATGGCTATTCACATTGTACTCCTCTTTCCCCCATGGAGTCATAAAAAAGATTTGGAGTTTGAGCCAGGAGGGACAAGAAAGAGATCCTTGGATTCACCATTTCCATTTTTTTCTTTCTTTTTTTGGTGAGAAATCAAGCTCTAGAGAAGTTGTGGCTTGCCCAATACCAGCAAGAGCTGGAGGCAGATATTAGGTGGGTCCAGTGTGGGTTCTCACAGACTGGCGATAGCAAGTCCTGCCTACCCCACTTGCCTCCTCAGCATTGGGTCCGCTAGGCAGGATAGAGGACTGGTCACCAGTGCAGGCTCCGAAGCTAGGAAGCCACCCTCCACCACTTACAGCTGTGAGATCGTGGGCAAGCTCAGTTAACATCTCTGTGCCTTGATTTCCTCACCTAGAATATGGACCCCATGGCACTATCTACCCTATAGGGCTGTGTTCAGGATTCAATGAGAGTGTGTGTAAATGTTTCATGTAGTGCCTGGCAGGCAGGAAGCACTCAAATGCTGGCTAATTACCTACTTCTTCCTTATTAGTTAATTTTATGACACTTGTTGCTATCAATATGTTATACAAATTCACTTCATTATTAAAACTATATTTTCTTGACAGTAAGCTGAATAGGAGTCTTACCTTTTTTTGAGAATTAAATGCCAAGTGTTATTCTAAGAAAGAGCCATGCCTATTTAATTTCTGAGAAGTCACTATTAGTATAGATTCATATTCACTTGACATACAGTAAATGCCTAGAATATGGCAATGTGCTAGGTGTTTTATTAATAAAATTAATAAAGGGGTGAATTTTTAAAGTGCATCTTCATAAGACATTTTCATTTTTCATAAGATCATTTTCAAAGATCTAAGTCTTTGTAGTTGTATTTGCCATATTTAGGTTTCTCATTGAATTACCTTTTTTTTAAATTTCAAATTTTCCCCTCCACTTGTCAAACAGTGGACAAGGGTCCCTGTCAAACAGGGACCATTCAAACAGTGTAATAGACTATAGATATTATAAAAACCTAATGGAGGCCAGGCGTGGTAGCTCACGCCTGTAATCCTAGCACTCTGGGAGGCTGAGGCAGGCAGATTGCTCGAGGTCAGGAGTTCGAAACCAGCCTGAGCAAGAGCGAGACCCCGTCACTACTATAAATAGAAAGAAATTAATCAGCCAACTAATATATATAGAAAAAATTAGATGGGCATGGTGGCACATGCCTGTAATCCCAGCTACTCAGGAGGCTGAGGCAGCAGGATCGCTTGAGCCCAGGAGTTTGAGGTTGCTGTGAGCTAGGCTGACGCCATGGCACTCACTCTAGCCTGGGCAACAAAGTGAGACTCTGTCTCAAAAAAAAAAAAAAAAACCAAACCTAATGGAAGTGAATATTGATGTAAACTTGTCAACATTTTGTGTGTGTGTGTGTTGTGGTACAAGACCTACCTCTAAAATTAAAAAGCCAAATAACAATCCCTATGGGGCTAATCTTTTAAGGTAAGACTTTTTATTTTCATAATGTTTTTATTGTATAATAAAAAATCTAAGATTGAGACATTTTAGACTTAGAAGCTCAATTTCTTTGGAGTAATTCTTTATTTTCCAGTTTATTTATGGCAAACTTTAGTCCCTGAGGGTCAGAGTAAATAATTTACCTGGGATCAAAATACAAATTAGTGAGTGAGTGAAGATTAGATGATAAATAATGTCAGTTCTGAAAAAGCACTTCCATTTCGATTTTTTAAAAAATATTTGATTTTTAGTCAGTTTTATTAAGGTATAAATTACATACCAAAAAATTAACCTTTTTATGTATACAGTTCATTGCATTTTGATAAATTCATACAGCTGTGAAACTACTACAATCAAGATACAGAGCATTTTTACCAGCTCCAAATTCCCTATCCTTTTGCAGTCACTCCCTCCCTCCCCTTCCAGCTACTGGAAACCACAGCTCTAATTTCTGTCCATGTACTTTTTTTGCCTTTTCCAGAATGTCATATAAATGGATGACGGAGCAGAGTGTGTAGCCTTCTGAATCCAGCTCCTTTCACTTAGCAAAATGCTTTTGTCATACGTCTCCATCATGGGTGTTGCCTCTATCCATAGTCAATTACTTTTTATTGACTATTTTATATCGTACAGATGTACCACAATTTGTTTATCCTTTTCAATCAATATTTTTTAATCATATACTATGGAAACATCATCTAAGCTTTATAAATCAGGTTATGGTTCTGTTTAAATGAGTTATTTTACATCCTCAGAAAAGGGAATATAGATTTGGAAAGGCCCTCTTGCAAAAGTATTGTTAAGGGCAATTTAATGAGTAAACATAAAAATCTCTTGTAAATTAGAACTGGAAGTTGAAGGATGAGCTTTCCCCACACTGAGGGATAGATGGGAAGTCTCCTTGCAAACAGGTGAGACAGCCTGTTCAGCTAGTTGTTGACAATGCAACTAGAGTCCTCTCCCTGTGTCAACAGAAAGTAGTCAAGGTAAGGTGTTTTTATTACCCACAATGCTGATCACAGAGACAGCAATTTAAAAACTTTCAGCGGACTAAAGAAAACTGTGAATCTTTAATCTTTTTTGTACCTATCTTCCCAAATTTGGTATCATATCCAGAAAGCAAGCTAACAAAAAATTATCTGAGATACTAGTTTTGCCAATTCAGCTCTAAAATAAAACAGCAATCTTATATTCCAAGTTTATTTATAATATATTCTTTTCTTTTTACACAGGATGTCATTCCTATAAGAATCTAAACTTTAGTTCCCTCTATTATATATATATCTGACCAAAGACTAGAAAATATTTTTCATGAACCAATATACAGAAGTAAATACCAGTCCCAGGATTCAAATTCAAACCAATCTAGTTATTTTTACCATAGTACCAAAGTGCTTTCTTCACATTTTCTATATCAAGTTGAACTAATTAATATAGCAGTTCATGTTACACTGTATCCTTTTCTAGTTTCTCTTCTGTGACATTACTGGGCCTGATTTACCTACTAGACTTTGGACTCCATTCGTGTTCATCTTTGGATCCCTATCATGTATGTAATACAGTGCCTTCACAAAGAGTAACTACTATTGGCTGGGTACGGTGGCTCATGCCTGTAATCCCAGCACTTTGGGAGAACAAGGTAGGGGGAGGATCGCTTTAAGGCCAGGAGTCAAAGACCAACCTTGGCAACATAGTGAGACCTCATCTCTACAAAAAATTTTTTTAAAAAATTAGCCAGGATGGTAGTATACACCTAGAGTCCTAGCTAATTGGAAGGCTGAGGCTGGAGAATCACTTGAGCCCAGGAGTTCCAGGTTACACTGAGCATTCCTGTACTCTAGCCCAGGCAACAGAGCAAGACCCTGTCTCTTTCTAAATAAATAAATAAGAGTAACCACTATTATAACAAAACCTCCTCTTACTGTAAAATTTACTTCTGATTGCAAAATGAATTGTGCTTTCTCCAACTCTACTGATCTGTTGTTTGTGGAGTAGATTATAGAGTCTGTTATTTCATAATAACCTAGTGATGGAAAAATAACAATGACTCAAGGTGTAGGTATGGACTTTGTCATCTTTTACACTGAATAATGATGTCCTTCTAATTTATAGACATTGTCAGGCATGAGATGGCCTTATGGGCCTGTAGAAAGCCTTGGCACGGACTGGGTTGTGTCAACCCATGTTCCTGTGGCCACATGTCAGACAGCCTGTGTGGGGGTAGAGGGAGACTCATCTGCCAATCATGTCTGATGAAACACAACACCAGTGCCACTGAGGACGTGATGGGAAGGATCCACAGCAGATCTGGGGACTGCTTTAATAAGAGCCTGCAGCAAGGTAGTTAATACTATATACCAATGTTTTATTAAGGTTTTCACAGATTAGTTGTTCTAGTGTAGTGGTTTTCAAAGTCTGACCACAATCCATAAGAAGTACATCCTAACACACACACACACACACTCTCTCTCTCTCAAATAACTTTTAAAAATTTATATTGTAACTGACATGATATACTCTTTTCATTCTGTTCTTTTTATTTATTTTAAAGTGCTAGTGAATTCACCAAACTGAGTTTAATATCACCATTATGACCTATAATTTCAAAACCTCTTATGGAGTAAAAAGAACACAAACTTGAGTATGAGAGGTAGCCCTCAGTGGGAGTTCCTAGCTTGCTGTTTATTTAAAAGTAGTTTTGGGCAAGATTTCTGCACCTTAGTTCTCTTATCTATAACACAGAATTATTTCTCCATCATAGGATTAATGTGGTGATGAGATAATGTATTAAAATGCTTGGCACAAAGAAAGGCTCAATAAATGGCTCTTATGGTTGGCTCTTTAAGATCCATAAAGTATACCGCCTGACCGTCAGTAAGTACTGGGCAATAGGTACCTACTCATGTATAATCTGGACCCATATTTTCCACTAGCTGTGAGATGTTAGCAAGTCACTCAATATCCCTGTGCATACATTTTATTCTGTCTAAAATGATGGAGATGTATAATTTGGCTATAAAATGTCTCTCTGCTTATAATATATAATACCAAGATAGATGCTATTGTTTCCAATTTTGAGATGAAAGTCGATCTGTAGCTAAAGTACTTTTGGGAAAAATTTAAATTACACTTCCTGAACAGCCTAGGAGGAAGAGGCCATATTCAACCAAAAGCTTGCTTATCTGGTCTTTTATTCAAATAGTAGAGCAAAAAAATTGACCACAACTAGCAATTGCTGCCCTATTTCTTGGTTAGGGATTCCTTATAAACTCCACTGAATTATAAAACGATGCTTAAAAGCAGAATAGTAATAGTTTCATGTGAAATCATATCCTGTTTCCTATAAGTCACCCTGACTTACAGTTGCCCCTAGGCTATACCTAAGGAGGAGGAGGTTTCTCAGCTAACAGGTACTGTGAAAGGGAAGCAACTCATAAACTATGCCTCCTAGGACAGCCCCTCTCCCTTTATGGTCATTTTATCTGAAAGCAAAGGGGTGTCATTGAAGTCAGGGAACTGCTCTAGGCCCAACCTCACTCCCCTTTCACCCCCTCATCTCCACCCCAGCCTCTCTTCAGTTTCAAAGTGACATCAACTAACAGACAGCTTCTCCAATAGCATCTTGAATGTTGACTTCTTATGTCTGCGCAACAAACTTATATAATCTAATTGTTCTGTTTCCCCTATATTTCAAAAAAATATGTGTTTTCAAAATTTAACTAATAGGCTAACTTCTTAGCCTGAGGAATTTTGTAAAAAAAAATTATTTTCATTTCTCTGAATATATAAATCTTTTTAAAACTTATATTTTGAAAAGTACCAATAGCTAATTTTCAATCAATTACTAAAATTATTTTTTCTCCCCTAGAGGGCAAATGACAACCTTTGAATGGAAATCAAATTAGTTTTTCCCTAAAGTTGAGTGATTTTGTTTTATGATTTTAGGAATATATAGAAAGCAATTTCAGTTCCAACCCTTTTAAAGCCATGGTATCTGGTAATTTAATGTGAAAGTGTTATTTACTATATTATCACATTTCTTACAAAGATAAGACCTAATTCTGAAAAAGTAAGGCAGAGAGATATTAAGGGGCTGTACCACACTCTTCATTTAATGTACAAAGAGTGATCATGAAGTGTTTAAGGTTATACATTTTCTGGCATTATAAATTGATCATGTCAATTAATCATGAAAATGAGAAATAAAATGAAGAGGTAAGTCAAGTAAGAATCACTGGATAATTATCTGAATTTTCTCTATCAAATGAGGATAGGGGAGGATAGTGGGAAGAAGGAAAAGGGCATTTACCTGTAGCCTTGTTCCAGGGTGATCTATGAGATGCAGTCTCAGAGAGCAGACCAGCAGCCTCGGGAGTGGGTAGCTTTGTCTTCTGCTCTCCATTGTTGGAACTGCTGGGGGTAAGAGGAAACCCTTTTTTTCTTTTTTTTTTTTTTTTGAGACTCAGTGGATTCTGACATGGAGAATAGGAAGAACTTTTTGAAAGTCAAGACCATGTAGAGAATCTATTCTGGGAAAGCATTGCTAGCTGGCTGGCCTGCTATATTTGCTCTATCTCACTACCCCTTTCTAGCATGTCTTTTCCTATTTTTCATTTCTATTGCTTGCAAAAGCCACTTAAAGGTTCGTTTGCATAATTGGACAATCTTTTTTAAGATGGCAAGTATTTCTAGGAGAGTTAAGGGGCTGTCAGTTGCCTGTCATCTAAGCATTTCAGGAAATGAGCTTGTTCAGGTTGTCTCTTACCTTGATCAGCTGCATTGGGAGGGGGTTTCCAGGAGGGAAGGGAGGGGGGAAGAGGTTTTAGTCCATTTCATAGACTCTGAAGCCCTTTGGAGGGAAAGGGCAGGCTTGAGGAAAGGGCATGAGTGTTCCTGAGGCTTTGTGGAAAAGGGGATGATTAGAGAAAGATAAGAGAATGAATCTCAGGTGCAAACTTCGCCTCCTGCAAAATCTTCCCACGGTCTTTTTTTTTTTTTTTTTTAAATCTAAGATCTTAAATTTCCCAGCTAGTGTTGTTAGAAATAGTTCAATTTTCTTCCTCGCTGTATTGGCTTTTACAGGCCAGATTAACACTCTAAATATTATTTGCAATATTTTGTTTGTGGGGAAAATGTCTCATAAAACTGGCTGCAAGCGTTGGTAACAATGATTTGCAAGCCTGAAAGTGAGGGACAGGTCACACGGCACCTTTATCCCATTCCCAAACCAAGATAATGTAAAGGAAGTAAGTGTGCCAAGAACACTGAAAAGAAGTTTTCCATACATCCTGAATCTTCTCATGTTGTTTGATTTCGTCTAATTTTAATCTCAATGGATAAATTTCATTGTAACAATTTTCATGTTGGTAAAATCTTAACTATAAATAAAATCAAAAACCAGAAAAGTATTTTATGAGGATAAACTTTGGCTCAGTAAATTTGGTCCCTCGTTTATTAAACTAGTTCACAATTTCCACACAGCTACAAGGCTAGTGGGTTGACTTGTTTAGCATCATTGGTGTGGGGAGGGCTGCAGTCTTTGGGGCAGCATTAGCCCCACTGGCAGAAAGATAGGGTGTAGGCTGCTGTTACAGACCTAGGGGACTCCTCAAAGCTGGACTCAGCCCTTACTTCTGACTGTTTCTCCTGAGTACTTTATCTGGACTGACAAATTCATTCCATGAGGAATCTAAGATGGAAACCTCAAAAGTTTATTTTCAATATTTTCCTTTCCCTTCCTATTAAATCTCTCCCATATCTTCTCTGCCTTGATCCACTGCTTCATTCGTCAAACTTTCTCTGAGAGTCTAGCATGTTGTAGGCACTAGGGCGAATATTTGGGTCAATGGGTATGGCTTCTACCCATCTCCCTTTTTGCCACTGCCACTAGGAAGCCATCTGCCACTAGGAAGCCATCACCATCTGACTGTGACAACTGCCACCAGCTTGTCAGCCTGCCTTGCTTCATCTAACCTACTCTTCACTGTCTACCAGAGTTAGCTTTCTAATACACAGATGCCCTCCTCTACTTGTCAACAATTTTCAATCAAAGCCCTCAGGAACCTGTCTGTGGTCTACTTTCCCATTGTTTTTGAACCATTCCCAGAATAGCCTATGCCCCTTCAGACTTTTGAGACTTCAGACCCTTTTCCATTCTAGAATGCCCTTCACCTGTCTTGCCTACCTTTCAAACTTGTATTTATTCTTTAAAGTTGAATTCAAATGTCATCTCCTTTGAAAGCCACCCCCAATATTCTTGTAAGGAATTATCTCTCGTCTGCCCTCTAACATATTATCTTCCATTTACTATAGATACATCATTCTTCTTTATATTATAAATGATTGGAAATATTAGGTTCTTAAGTATGAAATGTTCAATTTTCTTAAGTACTAAGTTTGACAGTTGATATCTCTGACATTTCACTTTGACATTTCTTGTTCTATTTTTATTGTTTTGTTTTATTTTATTCTTTCACGTTTTGACTTGTGATTATCTTTCAAAATTTTTTTAGAGCAATTTTTGTGAAACCATGGATAAGTCAAAAATTCATGTTATTTTCAAACATGACTTCCATCTTGGAACCGATGTGGCACAGACGGCTCAAACTGTCAACCAAGTGTTTGGGAAGGAAGTGGCTGATGAACCCACAGTACAGCAATGGTTTGAGAAGTTCCATTTTGGTGATTTTAATCTTGAAAATGAGCCATGTGGGTGACCTGAGACCAAGGTGAGTAATGATGCGCCAAAAGCTGGAGTAGAAGCGGATCCATCACAACCTACATATGAATTAGCAGCAAGGTTTGACTTTACTATTCCAATAATATTGGACCATTTGAAACAAATCAGCAAGGTAAAGAAGCTGGATAGATGGGTTCTGCATGAATTAAATGAGCACCAGAGGAGAAATTGTCTTGAAGGTTGCCTTTCTTTGCTATCATGACATAAAGGTGAAACATTTCTATACCGTATTGTTACATGTGATGAAAATAGATTATTTTTGACAATTGCAAACATTCAGCCCAATGGTTGGATAAAGATGAAGTGCCAAAACATAGTCCAAAACCAAATATTCACCAAAAAAGTTAAGGGTGTCTGGTGATCCAGCGCTGGTATTGTCCACTATAGTTTCATGAAACCTGGTCGATAAATTACAACAGATGTCTACTACAAACAACTAGATAAAATGATGAGGATGCTTGTGATTAAACAGCCAAGATTGGTCCATAGAGACAGGCCAATCCTCTTGCAAGACAAAACAATGCTTAGCCACATGTCACATAAACAATGCTGTTCAAACTACAGCAGCTGGACTTGGAAACTCTCTGTCATCCACCGTATTCACCAGACCTTGAACCAATTACCTAACCACTTCTTCCAGGCTTTGAACCACTTCTTGCAAGAAAATATACTCAATTCTCAACAAGTGTGGAAAATGCCTTTCATGGTTTCATTGCCACTCGCTCTCCAGGCCTCATGGCCGCTGGCATAAACAAGTTACTATTAAGGTGGCAAAACTGCATCAACAGTTAAGGCACATACTTAGATTAATTGTATAGTGGTAACGTTATATTCTTCACAAAATATTGAGGCCTGCAAATGAAATCAGGTACATATAGTCCCCAGTACAATTCTAGCCCTCAATCAGTATTGGCAGCCCTCCTCTCACCTCTTCCTTCCCTTTCGGTTCTTGCTTTCAAAAAAAAAAAAATATATATATATATATTAGGGAGCCTATTAGCTCAGAAGCCTACAAAGGCTTCTGATACTTTAAATGACTTTAATAGCTACCCAGGACCACGGTTAGCTCTTCATTAATTCTGTGGTTCCATATTTAGGAAAAAGAAATTGTCAACTTCTGGTTTCTTTCCAGCTTCCAGAGAGGTTGTGATGTGAGCAGCCCAGGAAAGCAGCTTCTGTGAGTCATACTTGCAGCTTCTAGTCTGTGGCATGAAGAACAGGAAATAGCCATGTCACTATTGCCAGCAACCACAGCATATCTCTTCCACTGCAGGGCTTTCCCAGATGATGTCAGTGAGCTGAGCATGTGGCAAGACCATTGCCAGATGGCTTCGGGACAGTCTGAATGGCCTTGTCAAGTTTAGCTTCTCAAGTTCCTGAGAACTGGCACAGCAAGGATCACCCTGCCAGAAGAGAGGGAAGGTTTTCTCTGACGATGCTGAAGCCACGTCATGATTTTAGTTGTGGGTAGTGAGTATCAGTGACTCTGCCAATTATGGATGGTTTTGCTTCACAGCTATTTTTTCTCAGAGAATTTATTCTCGAGTACAAGGAATGGCATTTATTACAATGTCATGACTCATTCTACTAGACTGGCTGTGATTTCATTTCATCTCTGAGTTCTAGGCCTAAGGCCAAAGGATGTCAGAACTGCTACCCAGAGTTAGACGCATGCTCTATCCATCCTGATCATCTGCCTTGGACAATGGCCACAAAACACAAGCAGCAATAATTCCTCTTGATGTTAGTCTACCATCCTATCTCCCTTTTAAAAAACCATGGTTCAGGTGGACATGAATCTAAACCTTTTTTTCTAACCTACCTTTTCCTTATTACTTTTCTTATATATTTAGGAATAATGATTTCACTGGTTATAATACCCAACTTGTGAAACACTGATTGCATTTATTGGTCCTAAATTCATTTCTAAGTCTAGGATTTGGGGATTTTGTACATAAATCCACTTTCTTCCTATTCATGTTGTTCATGACTTTGTGGATTCTGCTTACGTGTGTTCTCATAGCCTTGGTCTTTCTAAGCAGAAGTTTGACCAGCCTCTGTTCCTACTCTGCTTCCTCCTCCACTGTGACTGTTAACATGCATGCTGTTGTGTGGAAAACCTTCATTAAACATACAAAGGAATCGACAGTAAGGGGAAAACAACTAAAGCACAGAAGGATATCTTATTATGTCCTTGTGCTTGCTTAAGAGTACCCATACTGTTTGTAAGGTGCCTGACTACTGAGGGAGATAGCATCTTAGCAGGATGTGCTTAGAGTCTGAATTAAATAAACAGCATAGCAGAAGAAGGAAGAAACCAAAAGTCCAATGATCAGAGCTTCTTGGATTCTACTCAACACTTTCCAAGCCTATGGGCTTTTGATTCTGTCCCCACCTCTGCTCCTGAATTGTCTATTTTTTTTACACAAATAAAACAATGGCACTTGTACTTATTGTTCACAATTATTGAAATAAATCATTGTAATTTGGCTTCCTATATTATATGAGAATCTCTATGTACCTAAAACTCCCATGGCATCTTTATACACACACACACACACACACACACATATATATATTTTTAAGGGATAGGGTCTTGCTCTGTTGCCTAGGCCGGCATGATCATAGCTCACTGCAACTTGGAACTCCTGGCCTCAAGTGATCCTCTTCTCTTAGCCTTCCAAGTAGCTAGGACTACAGGTACAAATGCCACCATGCCTGGCTTGATGGCGTCTTTATAAAGTGTAAAGGTCATAAATATGTTGTCTGAAGATGGGCAAAGTAAGTCAAAGAGATAGAAAGTGAGTTTGAATCACATTGTAAGTCAATGGCAACAGCATATTATATTAGTTCAGCCAAATCTGGGCTGCAGTGCATGTGACACCATCCTTACCTTCAGAGGTGACATTCTCTCAGAAGTCTGGGGTGCAGAAAAGGATAGGCTGATGTTCACTTTTGAAGATGATCACATTTAAACCGTGTCAATATTACTCAATGATTCTATAGACTTCATAGGTGTCAAGCCAGATGAAGTTTCATTATGTTTACCCATTTCAAAAAATTGCTATCTACCTTTTTTAAATGACTGATCAAGACAATATGAAATTGCAAACTGTTTCCTAACTCGAGAAGATATGGTGATACAATTTGTCCAACCATGAGGGATACAGAACAGCAATGGCACATCCTAATCTGCCCAGAACACAGGATGACTAAACAAATTGGCAGAAGAATGCAGCTTTCTCTCTCTAAGAAAAGTGTGCTGAGAACTTTAGTTCCCATACTGTTTCTGTCTCCAGAAAGAAAAGCTTTCTGCCCAACTCCCTAAACGTCAGTTGAGTCCCCATGGGGTTCTATATTCAGATACATTAGGGATTGATGATGAATCTAAACTGTTGCTGAAGTCCATTTGAGCCCATGGTCAGTAGGCATCTGGCTTCAGAACCATTCAGTCACTTGGATATTTAATTTTCAGTGAGGCAGGGAAAAGGGAACTCCTTCTGAGGTTGTTGTGCAGCAACATATATTCACAATTCATTTTACTTGGGTTTCTAAATATAATGTTACTTGAATATTATATAGTACTTGGCAATTTTCAAACTTTCATTTGATGCTCAAAAATGGTTACAGGAGGTATCTGTTGTTATCCCCATTTTTACAGATGAGAAACTGAGGTTTATAGAGGTTATATTGCTCAAACCCAGGTTTGCCTAATTGCAAAGCTTATGCTTTGGTTTTTACTTTTATTTTGAAATAATTATATATAGTCAGTCACATGAGGTTGCAAAGAAACAAGAAGTCCCATGTGACCTTTCCCCGAAATCCTCCAATCTTAAACAACTAGAATAATATCAAAACCAAGAAATCAACATTGGCACAATCCACCGAGCTTGTCCAGAGTTCACCAGTTATTCATGTACTTGTGTGTGTAGCTAGGCAGTTCTGTCATGCTTTTATATACATGAACCACACATTGTTTAACCAATTTTAAATATGAAGTCAGATTATAGAAATGAATAAAATGACTTTTCCTTCAATAAAACAGTATCTACCATCAATTACATACATGACCAGTTTTCATTTCTAGTTACAATTAGAAGAAAGAAAAGGAAGAGAAAACAATCCTACAAATCTTAGCTCTAGGGAGCAAGAGTCCATGCTATGGGCTTTTGTGGGCACATCTTCTGGAAGTGATAGCAAGGATTGAATGGGGGAACACAATTTGTGGATTTATTGATAATTATGGCAGCAATCTTCTCTCATGTCAGAAATGTCTATCAGTAAAATTAAGGTGATTTTACCTTGACTTCAAATTTAGTCTCATCATTTTCCTTTTCCAGGGAGTTCAAATCTGTCTCTGTATGAGGTTCCTCAGACGTTCTCAGAGGAGGAGGAGCTAGAGGGATCAAGAAAACGTGCCATTACTTTGGTCATTCAACGTATCAATTATAACTCAGAGCACACTGCCTGACTTGGACGAACAGGTGGGCCGTGTTGACGTGATTGACTAACAAAGCTTAATTGAGCTGCTGAGGTGCTTTCCTAGGTGGGGGATGAAATTGGGGTGAAGGAAAGACGCAGAAAAGAAAGTCTTCCCTCCAGGGGCCTGACACGTGAGCAGAAGAGACAAAAGTCACGCCCAGCACTACCTGAAACATCAAACCACAACAAATAAGTAAATACAATGTGGTAAAAACAACAGAACTTCCATCGTTCCCATTTTTCAGGCCCAGACTTTGTCATGGAGTCTTCCCTGTCTGTTACGAACTTCATGGGTCTTTTAGGCACTGCCGCTTGGGCCGCTATCGTTTGTACTGGGTACTATCGCACTTGATGTTGTTCTGGGATTAGAAGACTAAATTCTAGGTAACACAGTTTATTGTATATATTTTTCCACTAAAAGGTAATTAATTTGGGCTTATTACAGAAAATGTGAGAAATACTAAAATCTTACCATTCAAGCATAATCACTTGGTATATTTTCCTATAGTCTTCTATAAAAATGCTCTCTCTCTCTTTGTACATATACACACATGATCATACTATAATTAAATTAGGAGGGGATGCCCATGCCTGCCCTAGCCAGAAGAAGGAGTTGTTGCTAATCTGATGGCATAATGATTGGATTCCAGAACTGATGGAACCATGTTCATCAGTGGATCAGAGGGCTGCGTGGTAGAATCAGTTAGCTGAGGCAGGAAGGAATAGGGCTGTCTTGCTCTTGCTATCTTTTCTCAGTCACTCCATCTGCCTTCTCCCCTTCCCCCAGGACCCTAGACACCTGGGGTATATCCCTTCTTCAGGCTCCATGGCCATTTGGTAGTAACATTAGGACCTAGGAAGGAGAAGCCTTGGGTTAGACTCAAGCTTTCGTAATCCACTGTACCGAGTATTGGAGGTGATGGCTACAAGGCTAATAGGTAAGCAGTACTTTGAGTTCTTATTTGTCTCTGTCACCACCCTTGTGTATGCAGTTTCTTTGGGAAACTCACAGGATATGCGTGACTAACAAACATGAAGCAGGATTTGAGCATTTCTAGGTCTCATGGCCAAAATGCTATCATCTAATGCCACCAACATGTCACCCTGATTCTTATCTATGATAGACATGATGGAGCTTGACCATCTGGCCTCCAGAGGCCCCTCCTGACCCTCATATTCTGTGAGCCAACTGGAAGCATCTGGGGCTTTCTGTGGGCTTTTCATAGCTGTTATGTTGAAAATTGTAGAAAAGCACACTGTTTGCTGCCCTGAGTTATATGACCATTGCTGCTGCTTTATAATAATGAACAATCCTTTGGGCTCCTCACTCTCTATAGGATCTTTGTAAAGTGAGTGATTCCAGGCATAATGACTGGATGCTAGAAATGCGCGCTCTGTGATTGGTGACACCGTGACGGAGAAGCACCAGTGCTTGACGCTGTAGGCAGAGGGAAGCAGCTAAAGGCGGAGCCACAGAAGCCACATTGCCAACATTCAAACCTTGCTCTTCTGTGCACAAGACACATGTGATCCGAGTAATCTCTGTGCCGTAGCTTCTTCCTCTATAAAGTGAGAAAGCCTACAGTAAAGGGATGTTATGGGGCTTTAATGAGTTAATATGCATAAAGCATGTAGACCATGGTAAGTGCTCAATATATTCTAGCTGTTGTTATAGCCACATGGCATTAAAAAGTTTTTCACATTCCTTATGAACTTCAGGGATGTTAAATGTTGTACCCAAGGAACTCAACCACCAAGAGTTAGAGCTGAGATTCCAGCTCTCATCTCTTAAGCTCCTCTACTCGCCTTCCTTATACTGTGAAATGCCATCATTTATCTTGACACAGGCTCAGTCACCAAGAAATCAGACAGATGTGTTTGAAAATCCTGCCGACAACTTGCCTGAGCCACACTTAGTAGTTGCTCTCCAGAAACAAAAATGCAGGATTGTTTTGAAAGTGAGCTAGTTGTCTGCCCGAGGTCAATGACAACCCATTCAGACATGATGAAGATCTGTTTACCCTGAGAAAGAGCAATGTCTTTTTTTTTATTATTATTTTTTATTTCAGGATATTATGGGGCCACAAATGTTTAGGTTACATATATTGCCTTTGCTGTGCTTGAGGCAGAGCTTTAAGTGTGCCCATCCCCCAGACGGTGCACACCTCACCCATTAGGTGAATATGCCCATTCCTTCCTCCCCCTCCCACCTGCCTGACATCCAATGAAGGCTACTACTATATGTACACTTAAATGTTGATCAGTTCATACCAATGTGATGGTGAGTACATGTGGTACTTGTTTTTCCATTTTTGTGATACTTTACTTAGTAGAATGTGCTCCAGCTCTATCCATGATAATACAAGAGGTGCTAGAAGAGCATCATCCATCATGAAAACTTCTGTTTGAAAAGATGAGAGGCAATCTCTCATTCTTGCTTTATTTACTTGAAATGAATATATGTGCCTTGAAGCAAAGAATAAGGCCAAGTCATAGCAGTGAACATAGTTTAGTTTGAGGAAAGATGAGAGGTCAAAGGAACTAAGTCCTATATCCAATCATCCAAGAAGGATGTTTGTGTGTGTGTTTGTGTGCGTCTGTGGTATGTGTGCACAAATATGTCTGAGTGTGCATGTGTATGAATGTATACATTGAGTGTGTGTGTGTTTACATAGAAAAATTTAGGAAAGAAATGTACTTGTTATCAATCGTTATCAAGGCTTATATCTAAAAAGTGGAATATATGATCGAAGACAGGGACTATAAATTGCAAAATAGAGAATTGCAAAAGTCATAAATTAAACAGAACCAGATAAACAGAAACTGAAAGAATTTATTGCTAACAGACTTCCCAACAAGAAATGCTAATAGAAGTTCTTTATTCTGAAGAGAAATGACACAAAATGGTAATTCAGATTTATAATAAAGAACTCCAGAAATGGTGAATAAGAGGGTAAATATAAATATGTATTTATTTTTCTTAATTTCTTTAAAAGATATATGATTATTTAAAACAAAAATTATAATACCATAGTGGGGACTTTAACATATGTAGATGTAATATTTATGACAAGAATAGCACAGAGGATGGGGGCCATAGAAATATACTGTTGCAAACTTCCTATATTTTGCATAAAGTGGTATGATACTAACTCAGAATAGATTGTGATAAGTTAAGAATGCATATAATAATCCCTAGAGAAACATTTTGGGGAAAAACAATGCAAAGAGGTATGCTAACAAGCTGATAGAGGAATTAAAACAAAATACTAAAAAATATTTACTAACCCAAAAGAAGGCAGGAAAGAAGGAAAAGAGGAATAAAAAATACCTGAGACAAATAACAAAATAGTATTAATAGCTCTCGATCCAACCGTATCAATAATTACACTGTATATAAATGGACTAAATACTCTAAGTACAAGGCAGACAGGAACAGATTGTATTAAAAAGATAAGACCCAACAATATGCTGCCTACAAGGAGTATACTTTAAATACAAAGACAGAATAATGGAAAAAAAACACACCATGCAAGCACTAAGCATAAGGAACCTGGAATGGTAACATTAATAGCAGACAAAATAGATTTAAAGAATATTACTAGAAATAAGGAGGAAAGGGAGACATTTCATAATTATAAAAGTGTTAATATATCTAGAAGATATAAACATTATGAATATGTATATGCTTAATAACAGAGCTTCTTAATACATGATGCAATAAATGACATACACATCATGTCCAAGAGCAGTTTATCCCAGGAATGTACAGTTGTTTGAACATCTGAAAATATATCCTTGGAATCCATCATATTAACAAAGAAAGGAAGAAAACCATATAATCATCTCAATATATGCACCAAAAAGAGCATCTGAAAAATTCAGTTATCATTCATGATAAAAACTCTGAAAAAATAGGAATAGAAGGGAACTTCACCAATCTGTAAAAAAGACAATTGTGGAAAACCTATAGCTAACATCATACTTTAAGTTTAAACATGACCTCTTTCCTAATATTAAGAAAAGGAAGGATATCTGCTTGACTGGAGGTCCTAGCCACTATAATAAGATAAGAAAAAAGGCATAAATATTGAAACAGATAAAGTAAAAGCATCCTTATTCACAGATGACATGATTATATTTCTATGTAGAAATATTTATTTTTAGAAATATACTCTTATTATTATATATGGTAAATTCTATTTACTATAGGGTTAAAAATATAAAATGCCTAAGACTTTTATACTCAAAACTACTATTGTTGATTAAAGATGCCCTAAATAAATGAAGAGTTATAATTCATGAATTGGAAGAATCAATATTGGTAAGGTAACAGTTTTGCCCAAATTGATCCATAGATTCAGTCATAATCCCAGAAGAAATTGAAAGGTGATTCTAAAATTTACATGGAAATGAAGAGGACCTAACAAAAAATCTTGAAAAAGAACAAAGTTGAAACACTTAAGATTACCTGATCTTACTGCTTACTTATAAGCTATAGTAATCAAAACTACCTGGTATTGGCATAAGGACTTATCTATTTTTTTATCTTCTCAAAGAACCAATTTTACCACTCCATTGCTAATAACTTGTTGGCCTTTAAGGTCCTTAATACAGTCTATTTTATGCTAATGTTATTTGTTTATTTATATTATTCCATTAGCTGATTATGAGCTTCTCCTTGTATCCAGGCATTCAGTGTTATCTAAGTGTTTGTTTTCAGTGTTAGCACTATGCCATATCTGTAGTTTGTTTTAAATAACATCTTCAAAATACCGATCATTATCCACCTTAGACAACCACGATCTCAATCCTCATGGGTGCTGATGAAACACAAAAACCACAAAGGTTCCTTCCCCCAAATAATCTACCTGAAGTGGAAGGCTGGCTGGTTTTAGATGACACCCATTTTGGGGATGACTCAGGATGAGGGGCCACAGGTTGGACTGGGCGAGTCTGTTTGGCTGCCAGTTTCATCAGACTCACTTGCCTCTTGTGAAATATTTCCTGTACGTCATTCATCTTCTGCAAGACTTTCTGGGCTTTTGCCTGCAGTAACAAAAGCAAATCATGATGAACAGGTTTCCCTGTACTGAGCCTGAGGACATGCAGCATTCCCTTTCTCCCATCTTCCCCTCCTCCACCCAGCCCTATCTCCCTCAGGTGACCCTCCTCTGGGCATCCTCATGCAAGTCACTGCACATCTTGCAATGCTCCAGAATTGTGCTTCTAAGAGTCAGCATCTCCTATTGGAGATCTTTGAGGGCAATGACTGTATCTTTTTCACTACAGTATGTCCAGTGCCTGGAACACTCTCTGGCACAGGGCGGTGCTCAGTGAATATTTGGTGAATGGGTAATATTCATCTAACCATGTCCATTAATGGTAGGAGAGGATGGTACAGACCACAGACTAAGGGCATTAGACCAACATACAAAACAGGAGGATTTCGAAATATTAATAAGAAAGGTACCCTGAATGAGGGCTCTGATGGAGAAAACAGTTTTAAGTATTTTAAGGGAAAGAATTGGCTAAATTCTGAGGCAGGATCAAGGGAACAATGAAAAGCCTTTAAAAAAAAGGACACACACTAAAGTTTATTCTGTGTGACTCCTTCTATTTAAGTAAAAAAGTAATAAACTAAAGAAATACTAGAGAAAAGATGGAGCTCACAGATGTTTCCTTAACTGTCAGTTCTACGACAGAGGCTCAGGAAAACAAGAAGAGCTGGAAGTCTGAGTTACACCAAGGCCTGCCTCCAGCTATGTTCCTTCTGGCCCATTTCCAGCAGGACATCCCTCTAGCTCTGGTGCATATGGGGAAGCAGGTAGCCTTCGCTTTGTCATACCAACTCTGGCATCCTTCTCCTGGATAATTTTAACCACCAAAGAAGGGACCCAGTACCAGAAGAGCTGAACCACCATAAGCCATGCAGGGTGATCTGAGGATGACTAATCCCAAAACTATAGGCCTAGTATATACCCAGGGAGGTTGGCATATTTTGCAACCACAAAGGTAAATTTGTCTTTTTTATGTTGGGCTATCTTCTGATAAAAAGAACAAAGAGTCAGCCCTGAGGAAGGACTTAGAACAACCAGGCTTCCATAGTGCAGGAATGTCAGCTGTAGAACAACTGTTCCCCTACAGCCTGAAGGCCCATGAAGGCTGGCCTCTGGACCAAGATCTGGGGAGGGTTTAACTCTTTAGAGGGTGTCAGACTCCAGACCTGCACTGTCCAACGCAGGCACCACTGCAGTAACAGCCACATGTGGCTGGTGACTCCTTGGAATGTGGCTAGTCTGAATTGAGATGTGCCATAGGTGTAAAATACACAGTAGATTTTGAAGACTCCACTTCATGTAAAATATTTCATTAATAATTTTTATATTGCTTGTACATTGAAATAATATTTTTGGACATATAGGTTAAATAAAGCATTATTAAAATTGATTTTACCTGCTTCTTTCCACTTTTTAAAATGTGGCTACTAGACAATCTTAAATTACATATGCAGCTTGCATCATATTTCTATTGGTCAGTGCTGGTCTAGACCAAAGATCAGCAAACTTTTTCTGTAAAAGACCAAATAGTAAATATTTTAGGCTTTGTAGACCATCTGGCCTCTGTTGCACCTACTGAACTCTGCTGTTGTAACATGAAAGCAGCCATATATAGTACATAAATGATGAGTGTGGCTGTGTTCTGATAAAACTTTATTTACAAAAACAGGTGGCAAGCAACTTTGGCTCACAAGGCTACAGTTTGCTGATCCCTAGTCTATACTAAGCTCAGAGTCTGTACTGAAAGGTTCTTTTCAGAGAAGTTACTCTCTGGTATCAGAAAGTTAAGTTGTATAATTTACTAAAGGTTCTCATAACACAGCTATGAGTCCAAGTCCCCAAAGAAACCAAGCTCCTTTACGTCAACGTGAAGACAGCGTCAATCTGTATTCCTATGGGGATGATGACAACATTTGGTAATCAGCAACTCATGCCCTTCTGGCCTGGTGATGAGCTTGAGGAATCTGAGACATGGGTGTCAATTGCTGCACAAAGATCAAGAAATCTGACTGAATGAATGACTGTGAAATTGGTGATGTACGGTGGACAGCCCTGGTGTGGGGTCAGTGCCCATGCCAGAGCTCAATGACTCAGTACTTGGACTAGGCAGGACTCAGATCACCTTTGCCATTTCCCCTCAATATCCCAGGTACACCCTGGCAGTGGTGAGACAGTCGGAAGTAGCCCTAAATCCCTAAACTCAGATAATGGGGACATTCACACAAGATTAACAACTGCATTTCCCCCTTTCTTCTTTCTACCCGGAAATTCATTCTTCTTACTACAATCAAAATTATCTTTCTAAAATGTATATCTGATGATTTAACTTCCCTCTTTTAAAAGCCGTTCAGGGGCTCCACTCTGTGTCAGGATAAAGTCCAGACTCCTGGTCCTGGAGCACTAGGCTCTTCCCTGTCAGTACCTGTTACCCCCAGACCCCTGTCCTCCAGCTGGGGCAGTTCCCCAAATGCCCTTCTGTTCCCAGCCTCACTGCCTCTGCACCTTCTGTTTCTTCTGCTGAGGTTCCCTGCCCCACTTTGTTTCCCTGAAAAACTCTTACTGAATCTTCCAGACTAAATTTAGGTGCCTTCTCCTATGTGGAATACTGTGGCCCTCTCAGGCCAAGCTGACCATTGCCTCCCCTGTGTGCAATTTCAGACCAACAAGCAGTGACTGGGGACGTGTTTTGTCTTCCACTAAACTGCCAGCACCTACCTATTGATTTCAAGGACTGTGACTTGCACTATTTTATTCCCAGAAAAGAGCACAGCATACCTGGCACAAACTGGGCACCCAGTGAATATTAGAAGAATTGTATTTTACTGTTTGCTACTGAGATCTTTTCACTCTCTGGATTAGGCAGTGAAAGTGAACGAGGAAGAGAAACCAAAACAGCAGCACCACAAGGGTGGCAAAATGTCAATGCATTAAGAAAAAGCACTTTAAGAGTCTCTGACAGTGACAGGGTGGCTGCTTTAAGAACAACAGTCTAATTTCTTTTATTTATTTATTTTTTTTGAATATAATTTTTAATTATTTCTTCAAGTTACATTCGGCCACTGTCAGATAACTTACTGGTGCATGGAAAAATGTCAACTGCAATGGTTTACATACATTTTACATTAAATATATTACTTCTTAAAAACCCCAACAGAATGAAGTCTTAAATACAAATTTTAATTTCTGAATACTCTTCCAGTAAGATTTGTAAAGGCAGGGGGGGGAAAAACTTGTTTTTTGTTTTACTGGTCTACTTCATTAAAATTTAATCTTCAAAGGGGTTTTTAGCTTGCTATCCAGGTTGCTACAATTATGACAAACATATTACTTTTTTCCAGAGTAAAACATGACATTTGAAAATAACATAACTCCTATGACATGTATTTTCCAAGCACGGCCTCAACTTAAAATTTTGAATACTTAAGAATTCTAAAGATTGGTATATCACCAATGCATCAGAATTTCTTTTATTATTCCAACTACTACAGGGAATTTTTGATAGTTTTTTATTTTACTGAAATTAAAGCTCAATACATAACTGACTTATAAACTATAGTAAAAGGACAAATATTTAGCCAGAGATATCAGTTCCTTCTGAAAAAGAATATTCACCTCCTCTCATTGCAAGTTTTCAAAGTATCTTACCGATTTTAGATAGAATTTAAAATTCACCTTAAAAATAGAACAAACAAAAGGACTAGTTAAACTGACATAAACTAAGAAAAATGTGCTCAAATTTACTGACAGAATCATGGGCACTTCATACAATACTTAGACTCTACCAGTTTTAAGTAAAATAAATAAGGAAAAAGTTATAATTACAAAGCCAGTCTTTCCCCTTGGGGAAACAAAAAGCCACTTTTGACCAATTGTTCCCATATACATATACTGTATATTATTATAAGCTTCTTCAGAGAAGCAAAACATATTTGTCTTCCTGACACTGGATTATCTAGCATTTGTTAGTTTTTTACATCAGGAAGGCAACTGCAAGTGTTGGGCCCAAAAGTATTTCTGGTTTACTCTTGAAAAGACCAGTCAATATGCTTTTATACATAACTGAACACAGACGAATTTATGCAGCGTGTTCAGCATCATCTCCTTAAATTATCAATACAAGCTAGCACAGATTCCAATTCCTTCTACTGCACCCCCAAGGAATTCAAATCATTATTAGTGCAATTAATGAAGAGAAAATGCGTGTCAGTAACTGGAAGGCTGTTTTACAAGAGGAGCTGGTATCTCTGCTTTCACTTCCTTGTCATATGGAACTGCACAGA